>CAKALG010042495.1:1993-19638 GCA_916700815.1 Helicolenus hilgendorfi
ATCAGATATGTATATATATATATATCTATCAAATCAGGATTCTACAGCAAACAATAGGCCACCAGAAACACTAGTAAACACAATTCACAAGGATCTTGTTAATCTAAACATCATCAAAAGGTTCTTTTGATTTATATACGTTGGCAGTATTATCCTCACATCCTCTGTCACAATTTCTTTATGTTTTATAAAGTGCTATATGTTCTAAAACCATCTAGAATCACTACTATCCTCATTGTTGGTATAGAATGTATCTTAATCTTTGAAAAAAAACATTTAAACTTGATTAAAATTTGAACAAATGAATGAAAAACTACTATAAACGCCCAATTTATAGATCCAGTTTGATAATTTAAAGACTTATGATCTGAATTGTCACACGTGGCGTGATTTGAAACAACATCTATTCAGTTTTAGTCTATTGTAGTGCTAAAATATCCCCCTGCAGTGGGTCAAATTAATGTCAAAAGTGTACAGTATTGAAGTGTTATATCCACTAGGTGGCACTAGAGCACCAGTTTGTAGCAAACAGCTTTTAATACACACACTTGTGGAACAAAAGTACATTACATAATTAAATGTGTATGCATGCAACAAGTGTTTTTAATTCATTAAATGATAAAATGAATTCAGGCAGCCAAGTTTCTCTACATGTTGCAAACAAAAGCAAACTTTATTATTAGTATGTAACTGAATGTAACGGAACAGACGTCTTGTCTTTGTCCATGCATGCCAATTATCCAAGTATGTATACATTCAGACAGACTTCTTCAGTGGAACAGCAGGGAAAACAGCCTCTTTGTGTACAATGAACTGCGGTGAAACATATATCAGACCAAGGTATGGGGACATTTCACTCCCCTGTGGTTCTTGATTGCCACTCAGCAGGTCTGTAGATGCCGTACCACTGTTTTGCTCTCATGGCCGTGACAATCCATTAAAGCCTTCCCGACAGGGCAATATGCCAACAGGTTGCCATAGAGACTGGGAGAAGCCATTTATGTGATCCAACTCCCTCCCTCCAGCCTCAACACGCCCACTGTATTGATGATGTTGTGAAAAATGCCTGACTTGACAGCGTCTTGACATACCGGTGCATCAATCGACTATCACACCAGGGAACAGGATGTTCCCAAAACTCTGAAGTTAATTTGAAAAACAAGCTGTTGCTGGATTTAATTTATCCGCATCTGCTGTACTGCTCTGTTGTGATGGATCCCATTTAGGTTTGAGATGCACTTTATGGTGATGCACGTGGAGTTGGAACGTGTCCGCTCATATCAAAAAGGCTATATGTGTGTGTTTGTACCAAGAACAGCAGCTGCAGGCTCATCAGGGGGGCGTTGTCTGCTCATTAGTACCCAGCAGAGACGAGAGGATCATGTAAGCGCTGCATGATGGACGGTTTCCGGGCCTCACTTTCAACTCTGACCCAGGAACTTATTATGTGGTTCAGTTATCCAGAGGATGTTTGTATTTGAACCCATTTGACCGACTGAAATTTTTAATTTCCTTTGGTGGAAGTGTTCCCGGTCAAACCGTTTGGCTGAAAAGTGAGTTTTCCTTATCATACAATATCTAGCCTGTGGGCACATGACTACTGCAATCATTATATTTTAGGAAAAAACAGTAGTCCCATATGCCCAAAGACTAGATGTTGTATGATAACAAAATGGCTGTATCTCAGAAACCACAAGTATTTGGTATCTATTAGGGCTGCCAATCGACTAAAATATTTAATCGTGATTAATCGCATGATTGTCCATAGTTAATCGTAATTAATGGCAAATTAATCACACTTTTTTTTCTGTTCAAATGTACCTTAAAGGGAGATTTGTTAAAGGGACTGTTTGGAAGAATCAGAAATGCTTGTTAACAGCGACACCTGTGGCCGTTAAGTCAACGAAAGTCAGCGCTGGGTTCGCGCTTGTGCTCGCTCACATAGACATGAACGAGCATCGCTCAAAACAGTGAGGCGACACACGTCAGCTAAAACCACAATATCACTCTATATTTCACCTGCTTGGCTGTAATGTTAGCTGACCAGATGAAGGTCTCTCCATGAATCACTGCTGATCCTAGTGTTGGCTTTTCCTGTGTTGCTGTTAACAAGCATTTCTGATTCTTACAAACAGTCCCTTTAAAGAAATTAGCGGCGTTAAAATCTATTGGCAGAAATGGAATATAATATTAATAAGTATGTTTTCTTTATTATATAATAACCTGAAAATAAGAATTGTTGTGTTTTTGTTACCTTTGTTATCCTTTGACATTATAAAGGTGGGTGCTTTTATTTTGAAAGGGTAATGCCGGTAATGGGAAACAGACCGCAGGTGTGTCTTCCACAGCAAGAAGTGAGTTACCTCTGTGTGTTTAGCACCTGGCTGATAAGTGCACAAGGTTTGTCAATATTTCGTTACCTACTATAGGTGATATTAAGTGACTTCGTAGTTTTGCTTAGTTAGAGTGTGTGTGTGTGTGTGTGTAAACTAGCAGAAACGCCATGTTGGCTCAGCCTGCAGCAATTAACTCATGTTTACAAGCAATTAGAGCAATTAGCCTTCCTTGGTGTTGCTAACGTTACTTGTACTTGAGATGCTGTAACGTTACTGTGTGTAATCCAGTAGCAGCAATGTATTGTGCAATTAAACTGGGATAGTTAGAGCTGCTTTTTATGTGTAATTTTCACTGACTGTTTTCATTATGTTTTATGTGTGATTTAGTTTAAAGGGAGACAGTGTGGTCACAGCATACTCTTTGGAGCAAATCATTTTTTTTGTGAATTAAAACATCATTCAGTCAGGGATGCTACGAGCAGGTTATGTTAATTCACTTTATTGTAAGTCTGTTTGTTAAAGGTCCCATATTGTAAAAAGTGAGATTTTCATGTCTTTTATATTATAAAGCAGATTTAAGTGCTATATAAATACTGGTAAACTATCAAAATGCTCAATATAGGGATAAATACACACAGCCCGTATTCAGAAATGTGAGTTTGAAACAAGCCGTTAGGATTTCTGTCCATTTGTGATGTCACAAATATATAATATTTAGACCATTACACGGTTTTAAACGTAAACATTCAAAATGTGTCCCAGTTTATTTCCTGTTGCAGTGGATGTGAATGACATCAGCTGACAGGAAGTAAACATGGACCCAAACTGTGGGTGGACGTTTCTCTTTTTTCCTGGGTTTATTTGTATTGTATGCTATTTTGCTGCGACTTTATAACCCCTGTGTGCTTCTGTCTTGCAGTGTGTTTCTCACAATACTGGTGGTGGTTTTGGAGCATTCCCCGTTACTCCTCCTGTGGGTTTCCCTGGCACCCTCTCCTCTACAGGTAAGCCCAATGTTGTTGAAATAGTTATATATATATAAGTATATGTTAACCACATAGAACAAAAAGGTTGAAATCCCCAGAGTGGCGTTGTATAGGCATTGTTGAGTGTGCTTGTATTCGGCGGTCTTGTAGTGCATCAGGTTCACTCCTTCAGGGACTAATGTTATAGTAACTGTTCATGAAACAACTGCTTTTATATCTGGTGCTGCAGCAGGGTGAAGCATATGTATAATTAGTATGTGACAGATTGTTATGTACATGAATATATTCAAAGCGAGAGAGAGTGAGAGAGTGAGAGATGTCTTTCAGACCCTGAAAAGCCAGCGACAGTGCTCTCTTTCAGGCTCTTTTTGTGTTAAAAAAAATGACAAACAAAAACCGTATTCAAGCATTCATTTACGAAACTCACGTCTGTATAGTGGTTTAAAGCTCCACTGGTCATTTGTTCACACTTTTTAGTAATGGATCAAATGATAAACATGAAAAGGGTTGCTTATAATGATGATGGCAGTGAGAATTATCACCCAGCGCTGCAGTTTTACTGAACATTTTAGCTTCTCTTAGTTAGTTGATTTGGTTTTACCGGCTGCGCAAATTCCTCTGAACCAACCCGGTTTGCAGCATACAGCTGTTTACAGACGAAATGCTCCGATAAACCCGCTGTTCACTACCCACCCAGCACCAAACAACAGATATAGCTGATGAAGAAAATCTAGCGTGCAGTCAGAAGTGCAAGATTTTTCTCAGAAGTTGATGCAAAGCTGAGCATAAAGTAGAACAAGAAGTAGTTTCACCTTCATCAGGTAGCCAGAGAGTGATTCAAATAAATGCTGGTTTATAAGGAACTTTATAAAGCCATAATATGTTTGTGTTTTTAAAGTTGTTTAAGGTAGTTTTTCTGCCCCCAAATGGCCAAAACATCCATTAAATACTACTTTAATAGTGTTTATTATAATTCCTTCAACCATTCACAATAAAAAGTGTTTTTTATGAATTGTTGGGCTTTGTTAGGAAAACCTGCTAAGATCACGGAGAGGCATAATTTATTCTACCCTTCAACAGGTGGCTAAAGCCTGGACATATCTTACTGCTTTTACTTTCTGTTCTCTGTCTAAAAAGGATCATTTCTTTGTATTACAGAAGAAACAACCAAGATTTCGCCGTCATAAAGGAAGGAAGAAGATCGACTCCTTGTAGGTTTCATTTATTTTTTTTCCATCTGTGGTTTAATTAGTTGATTCTCACCAAACTAAGAATTCATGTAAATATATGAACACATATAGACTCTAACCAGAATATAAACAACAGTTTGCATGTAAATGCAGCCATGGAGGAGCAAAACAATACAAGTGATGGCTCTCTTGATTCAGTCATAATGTCTGAATTGCCCGTATATCTGTGTGCCTCCGTGTGTATTTAACTCCACAGTATCCAAAATAATGGCTGTCATGAGCCTGTGTGGTGTAGTCGCTCATGGTTCCTATTAATTATTCACGACTTTCTTTAATGAGAATTAAATTAGATTATGCCTGTTGGTAAGCACCACAAAAGGTATAAAAACACATTTACACTCTGCTATGTGATGCAGCAAACCCCTGTGTGTTTTTCCATTTTTGTTAGATTCTAAGCATTTCTGTTTTGGTGCACATAACCTGTTTCTTTTAACATCTAGTGACAGCAAAGAGAAACATCTGTTTTGTATGATGGAATTGCTAAAATATAACAAAGAAACAACGACATCTTTTCACATTATCCCAGTTTTATGTCTTGAATTCAGGCATATTTGTATCAGTCCACAAGGAAATAGTGTAGAAGTCTGTTTTTTTCTGAGGATAACTATAAATTAAGACTTTAAAGTTGCTCAGAGAAGAAAGTTATTATATGATATTTGACATTTCAGATCAGTGGTGGAAAGTAACTATAGTACATTTACTCAAGTACTTTACTTAAATATAATTTTGAGGTATTTGTACATTGAGTATTTCCATTTGATGGACATTTCAGAGGCAAATATTGTACTCTTTACTCCACTACATTTACTTGACAGCTGTTGTTACTAGGTGCTTTGCAGATTATGATTTTACATAAAAAACATACGATGACATTATAAACTACAGCCAATTGTTAAAGATGAAACTAGAGCTGAAACTAATAGTATTTTTAATATCAATTCGTTTATTGATTATTCTTTGAATTGACTGTTTCGGGTTCAATATTAATGTTTTTTTTGGGTCAGAATTCAGAAATCTACTTTTCCGGAGAATTTTTTACTTACCTCTATACAAATTGGTTTGTTAGCGGTTATCAAATAACTATGGCCAAAGTTAATGTTTAATTTAAGTAAATTAATCTAGAGTTTCGCCCACGTCCTCTAACCTCTAAACTCCTGTTTCCAGGATAATTGAAATGCTCACTTGCGCTTCAGCTCACAAACTTTGTCTTTACCCGCTGCCATTTTCTCTCGTACTCTTGTGCCTGATTGATATTGTACATGTTCAACTCTTAACAGAGATGAGAAGGAAGCGAGATGGCTTACTCCTTAGCTACTTCCAATATCAACTGCGGAAAAACAAACATGTTTAAATATTTTTTACCACTTGCCTGATCGGACAAGTGAGTTGCTAGATTTTCTTCACCGATGTGGCATTTGACTTGGCAAGCAGGCAATCCTTCTTGTTGAGCCCTGGTGTTTGGTCTATTAAATGTCCAAAACACAACAGTTTACTTTCACTCTAGGATCTGAATACTTCTTCCTCCTCTGGCTGGACTTGAATTGGCACATAAATCACTTCAGTTAACTGAAGTGGTTATTATATTACTAATTAGGCAGAGAATGGGGTACTCAAGTAATAATCACGATTTAACCCAGGAGCTCATTTATGCAATGCGACAATTTATTAGATTAAATTCACAGAAGTAAGAATAAAAACAATAGCACTACATTCAAAATCATACTTTTTCTTTTTACTTTTAGTACATACTGCAGCTGCCCTTACAAAGTACACGCTGTTGCATGCAGTATGCATACCTCTTGTTCATATATCCGCTGCACAGAGGATTGTGGGTCAGAATAGCCAGAAAAGCATACTGCCTTACTGCAAAATGCAACCAGATGTAGTAGCACATCCTGGTATTTTTGGCATACTGCATTTGACATATGTATTGGGAGATACTTAATCCTTTTCTGGCACACTAAATAGTGTGATAGTATGGGTATTGGAACACACAGTAAGTAGTGTTACCTTTCTGACAGGTGTTTTCTTTATGGCAAACAGACTTCAATGTGTTGTCCTATTATAAACACACACATGCTAACAGAATACCAGTGGGGAAACCAGTTCAGAGAAATGCTCTGGATGCCTTTAGCCTGTGGAAATATTAGCTTTCCCTGGAGACAGTGCTGTGTGGGCTTATCTCCAACCTCCACCAAATTGAGGTGGGAGTTGGTGGCAGCCAGAGGTATAAAGGAGATTTAGCTTATCCGACAGGGCATTAATCTCCGCACCTCCTCAGCAACCTGCAAGTTTTCGAGCCCCGATCCCTCTGGCCATATAAAGATTTGATGTCGCCACGCATCCCATCAGCAACCCTTTGGGAGTGAGATCCCGAGTACTGGAATGTAACAGAGAATCTTCAATGACAGCGATATTTAACCAGACCCTCTTAAGTGGAGGCTCGTCTAGCAAGTGACTTCATCTGAAGATGTTGTCTATGCTCTGATCGCTGCTGCTGCTTAATTGAAATTTTTATTTTGCTGTTTTATGACAAATTTATACGACTACTCTCTGCGTTTTGTGACAAACGTGTAATTGGTTTGTAGAGCTCCACACTAGTAAAAGAGCCTGTTTGGAGTTCATTAACATAAAAGTTGTCATTCATGAGCCACAATAGCTTCACTTTACTTTATTGTCCCCAAGCAAAACTCACATTGCAGCAGGTTTTGAAAATAGAACAACACATGTAGTTCATAAATACATATTAGCATACAGTATACACATGTAACCTTGACCCGAAAACAGCAACCGTAATAAGTCTTTGGAGACTCCCATAGAAAATCCAATTTAACAAGTTGTATTTCAATCTAAAGCCTTCCTCTCCAGGGTAAAATGGTTCCTTTTATTGGGTGCTTTTGACTGACCATAATGCGCCTGGCATTGCATGGCACCTGTTGCTCAAAGATGATGTACTGGTGACATTGTTTACCCACATTTTACTTACCTGCTTTTCAGTGTTTGTCAACCTCTTCCTATTTTATGCCTGTGCGCAGGTGACAGCCGTCGCCGGAGGCATTATGTTTTTGGGTTGTCCGTCCATCCGTCCGATCCATACTCGCAAGTGCAATATCTCAGGAATTTCCTCAAATTTGGCGCACACATCAACTTGGACTGATTAGATTTTGGAGGTCAGAGGTCAAGGTCACTTTGACCTCACATCCATCCCATTCTCGCGATATCTCAGGAACGCTTTGAGCAGATTTCTTCAAATATGGCACAAACGACCACTTGGATTCAAGGATGAACTTTTTCGAATTTGGTGGTAAAAGGTCACTGTGACCTCACAAAACACGTTTTTGGCCACAACTCAAGATTTGATATGCTAATTATGACAATTTCACACAAATGTCTAATAAGATAAAATTGTGAAGTGATGACATTTTGGACAGACATGGATGTAAACTGTAACTTTACTGGTTGGCGGAGGTAAACAACCGTGAGGAGGTAATTCTAGTTGTACATTTAAAGAGTACTGATTTAATGGAAGGCTTATTCAACATTTACATAATTTCTTACATTAAAAAATTCTTCCAAACATCTTCACAGACAAGAAAATCTCTGGTAGCCTTTTTTACAGACTGACTTAGTGTTGGCATCAGACGTTTGGTTTTCACAGGAGAGAAGCAAAGATTAGAGAAAAGTCCAAAAATATAATGTTGTTAAATCAGAATTCAGGCTTTTCTAATATCCCTCCTACATGCAACCTCTTGTCTGGGTCTGGACCTCCTAGTTGGAAACCACATCTTCTCATCTTCTGACCTGTGATTGCGGTTGGTGCATCTCTCTTAAAATCAATGATTAAAGTGGCAGGATACAAACCTCATATGTGGCACCCAAAAAGAAACAGTGCATGCTGAATTTCATATTGTTGTAGCATCAAACCAAACTGCAGGTCAGAGTGGGCTCTCTGAATGGTGCAGATTTAATTTAATCAAAAGGTTAGTGAAGCAGTGCAGAGTACCAGCTTCATGCTTAAACAGCAGTACAATGATGCCACAATACCTCCTATCTCAAGATTAATCACTTGTTGCTCTTAGGTTGTGTTCCTGCTTGTGTTCAGTAATTGCTTTCATTCTCATTTAAGTGTGGGAAATGCGGTTGAATTGGACTATGGGATGTAGAATACACGTGGCCTGTGAGTGAGTCATTTTGAGTGAGTGTGCGTGTGTCGTTCCTTGTTTTGTCATGAGTCGAGGGGAAACACTATAAATATAAAGACACGGCGGCGCCCACAGGCACTTTGTAAGAACGCAGGTCAAAACTATGACTCATAACTGGAGTGTAGGAGCTCAGGCTGTTCATTCATGGAGAAACAATTCACACACAACACTGACATCACACACCTGACGTATCTACAAGACCTCTGGGGCTGATGATGTGTTAGTGACGTGTCATGACAATAGAGTTGTTAGAGAGTCTTGAACATAGAGGTCAATATCAGGTCCATGAATGGACAGGAAACTTTTATCCAACATTGAAACTCACTGATGGTTTTCAATGTTGGTTTTCAATTCAAGTGATTATTCAGTGTGGTAATTACTCATCACTTACGTTTGGGTGCAGCGTGGCTCTATTGATAACAAATGTCAGTCCACCAAAGTTTAGATGCAAACTCTATTTTTAGATGAGTTTAGTTTAGTTGAGTTTAGGAATTTGTCTTTGCAAGATGGTTGCAAATTGTGAGCATTATGTCAGTGACTAAGCTTACTGAATAGTACACCTGAAGGCAATATTTCTGTGTGTTTGTCATGCATGCTTTATAATAGGTTTGTGCCTGTGTAGTCAGTGGATCTGACATCTGTAGCTTAATGTGTTCTGTTGGCAAACGCTTCCCAGTACGTCCCGGCCCACCTGTTTCATTTGGACATTGGATGTGTCTCCGGTTATGAATCGCAGCGCTGCTGGATGAGCCATACCTGTGACGGCAAGAGTGGCATTTGATAAACGGCTGCATTTAGATTCAAGCTCACATCCTCCGCGGTGTCCTCTCTGTCTCTCGGGTGATTCATGCCGACGCTTCCACCTCTGCTCACCATGTAAATCAGCAGAGTAGCTCAAGTGGACCGTTCGCACACACAACCTGTTATCACCACGTCTTCCCGACACCGGGATGACGCTCACACCTGTTGGAGCCACAGTGAAGCTCCTTGTTTCCCATCAGTGGCTCTCACGATGTCTTAATTACCACCCTCAGACTAATTTTGAAATGTGGCTCAATACAAGTATGATTCAGACCAATGGATGCCAGCACATTGACTACTTCCACTTCTTATACACAGTCTATGGTTAGGTGACAATCTTGGCCTTCAATGGACATGAAACTGTCCCAGTTGAATCATCAGTACAAAAAAATGAACAACTGCCTTTGAAAATATCTGGTTCTTCAGTAAAAAGTTAAGGCACAAGCTTGTGATCATAAAAACTTGAGAGAGATAACTACGACTCCCAAGGTGCATTCGGCAAGAAACATCCAATCACTGAGCTTACAATTATGTTAGGTGTGCCAATAATGGTGGGCAGAAGCTAAGTTAAGCTTTATATCTGCAGCTTTAATCAATTCACTTTTGGATTCTTGGTTCATTTTGGATGAATTAAGTAGCGATGGCACAGTGTTTTGTTCACAACTGCAAAGCCGCGCTGATTCACGCCTCTGACTGTCCTTGTCATTGTAGCATTCAGACCATGCCAAACTGAAGAACAAAACATGATTTATCAGAAATAAAGTGGAAATAATAAAAAACGGTTGTCATAACATGACAGGGATGGGGAAAAACTTCTTCTGGTTTTCTCCCACTTTGCAGATTTATGTGTCAAATATAGGAATAATTACAACACTCGATGCTTCAGGGGCATTCTGAATGCCACAATTAAAAGATTCACACTTTTAGGTTCAACAGTTCCACTGCTGGCCTAAATATGAATGCCACGTCATGGTTATTCATGAGTAGTAGGTCTCTGTCAAGACAAATCAATTGAAGGAGGGAGAGTAATGAGAGAGGATTCCTGTGCTCTTACCCATGGGGTGAAACATCTATTTATAGTCACTTGCATCAATATGTCCGTGTCACCTCTGTCTAACGCTTCATAAAGAAAGCTTGGCAGCCTTTCATCTCCTCGCTGCGAATGGTGGTGATGGCTTGTTCCAGTTGGCAGTAAGCAGCTTTCTGTTCTGATCTCTTCATTTGTTTTAAATGCTTCAACAGGTTATACACACAACTATTTAAACAAGATGCTTGCTTGGTATTTTATGTGGAAAATTACAGATAATTTAAATCAAAATGTGATCTTAAAAGCAAAGACAAATATGCAACCAGAGACGCATCCAACTTTGAATTCTTCAAGCTACTTGATTAAAATTCAACCAGAGGACGCTGTTCTCATACGTAGCTATACCAACTGAAATTAATGCACTGTAATTCATATATATGTATCCAACGAAATAATTTTCTATTTATTCCACAAAATGATGAACCAGGAAGTATAATGAGCGGCAAACGCCACGTAGGGAGGAGGTCGGGGTGGATGGGTGGGTCCAACAACACTGGACTTTCGCCCAGGAGACCGGTGCTCATGTCCCTTGTTAAACCAGAAGTCATCGTTGATTTGTCACGTAATTTCCGTATTTAAGTAACGCCGCTTCCGTAGTTATTTTAATCTCAACGTTGACTTATTTGTTACGTAACTTCTGTACTTAAGTAACCCCACTTCCGTAGTTATTTTAACCCAAACCACGATCGTTTCCTAAACCTAATTAGGTATACTGTATGCGTTGCTTAAACCTTACCAAGGTGTTTCCTGTGAAGACGGACGTTTATTTTGAAAAGACTGTATGCATGTTACGAGAGGAAATTGACATGTGTTGCTGGACATTTGTAGGTAAAAAATGAGGAATTACTATTCGTAAGATGTACAAACCATTATATGAGGATACGCTGGCCACAGCTGAACATCCTCAAACACCTGACAAGATCAAATAAGTTTTCTAACTGATTTTGTGTTTGATCTCTTTACTAAACGTCCTCCAGGCAAAACCCAACCTCTCAACTTTTTATTCACCCCTCCATACCGAGGCAAGAGAGGACTGTTAATGTCTCATCAGTGTCGGGATGAAGACGAGCTTCTGATACTCTGAAATCATTAAGCAACCATGAGGCTTTGCCTGTCTGTTCCAGGATGTCAGGCGGGGTTACATCACTCCATGAAGATGACCTATCAAGATAGTAATACTGGATGTTTCCTCTCTTTTGGGGATGGAATTAACAATTAGCGAACTTTGTATTCATGCTTTCCATGACTCCGGAGCAATCATATCTAACACTATAATCATTTATTTTCATTAATTTGCATATTTTCTGGAAATCTCTTGCACCATAACATGTTATATATGAATGATGTAATCCAGCTCCTGACAGATGCACTCTAAGCACGAACATGTGCCTGAGAGCCATGCTTTTTTTTATAATGGTGGCCTCGAAGGCCATAAAAATGACCGTTAGGCTGTAATGGGTGGTGGCATTACATAACTGTCTGTCCATTTACTCCTTTAACTGTAATTGTTCTTAGAATAGAACTGGCCCCAGCTCCCTCGGCATTAATGAGCTGACCTTTGACCCTTTGTATCCAATGCGGCATGGACAATTGAGCTATAATAAAGTAGACCTGTCTGTGCATACCGATATCTTTAGCTGTGAAGTGTTATTGTCTGTGAACGGTTGCTGGACAGCAGATCTCAGGTCAGCTCTGACTGTTTGTTACCTTGCAGATACCATTAGGAGCATCGGATGACACAGAGGCACATGTTTTTTTTCAGGTTACCTGTCTACAGCGACCGTTTTATAGAAATTACTTTTTTTAATCATATTTGCTCCAATCTCGCCTACTTCAGCTTTAATGCATATTTTTTGATTAAATGAAAAGGTTCTATCATATTGGCATTACTGAGGCTCTTTGATAAGTTAGTGATGGCTAATTGAAGATGCCATTATTCAAAACAAGATATGTCTTCAAAGAGTAGCATTTGAAAGAAGCGCTCATCTTTATTCTAAATCTTCTGTGTTGACAATTTGAAACCGGGACGGACAATTTCCCCCAAATTATGACTAATCCTGCAGGTGCATTGTTGAGCCACGAGGCCGGTCCAATCTCTTTCTAAATCTCCATAGAGCAGTCGTGTTAAATACCCATCTCAAACGAGCATTCAGGAAATGACAAAAGCTTTAATTACATGCATCACCACACGGAGCTATTAGCCCTTGCTAACTAAAGATACAACTCCACTCTAAATATGGGTTTAGGGTTCGGAGAGTGGGCAGCCTTCATTGCCAGGGAAACTAATGCAACAACCCCCTATTGTCTGTTTTTGTCCAACATCGCGGATCAAAAGGAAGTTGTGTCACGCTGCATGAGAGATCAAAATGTTCTCTTCATGTTTCACCATCAAACGAATGCGAAAGATGAGTCCCATCTATCTGACAAGCTTCTTAAAAGCATTTCACAAACTCAGAGCCTCGTATTGCTTGAGTGCTTTTGCAACATTTATTATTTGCTTTAGGTTGAGTGCTACAGTAGCACTGGCTGATGGAGGCAGCATGGTGCCAGGCCACCTCAGAGACGTACAACAGGTGTTTTTGAGAACAGGCTATTTACAGTTTAGTTTCCTTTTATCCCACTTGTAAATGCCACTATTTGTAATGACTATAAAATGAAACACTGCTCTGCATTTACGGAAAAAAAGCCAACAAGAAATGTTCACTTTCTACTACTTTTATGTACTGCCATTTCATGCTGTTCGGCACTTTAAAGAGGTCAAAGTCACCCTAGTCTAGTTGTGTAATTATGCCATTTTGAATGCAGACTCCCTGCACTCCAGTGAAAGTGAAAAGTTATTCTAATGTATTGGCATCATGTTGAGAAGCCATTTACAATAGGCTGCATCAGACAACACTCAAGAGTAAAAAGCAGCACAAGAAAAACCCAGTAAGTGGGACAGAACTGTAGTTAAACGGACCGTATTGATTGACGGTGTGTTTGTGCGACTTCTGTCCGCTGTTTATGAAACAGGTGTGAAAGGTTCAGGTAACATTCAGTTACCACTCACAGACTGAATGTGAAGTTTTTTCACCTCGATCTATTTGAACTATTTTGAGTGTTTTTGTAGCCTTTGTTTGTTCACTATGAACAACCAGTGCAGCAACAGTGCTGATGTTAGCTTTAACAAAACACACTCACCCTGTGTGTGGAGGGCGAGTGTACCATTGTATGTGTGCTATAATTGTGGCCAATTTCAAAGCTTACCGGGAACTTCTGTTTTTCTGTAATTTTTCTCTACAACCTGTCCCCCTTTTTTCCCCTTGTGTTTGAGTTTTATCTTGCTCTTGGAGGAGAGTTTTATAGCTCTGGGATAAACATGAACATCTTGGTTTTTGCCCGTCGTCATCTTGTTTTTTTTGGAAACAGAAATGACACGAGAGGGTGAACCTACGTACAACCGAACACTGAAAAAGACATTTTTAGTTGACCAAAATGTTACCATTAACTTCTACGACCTGAAAACACACTGTGAAAGGGTTAAAGTTGTAAGACGAAAACACGGACAACTCCCAGACCGGACAACGCCGTGATAGCGACCTGTCAATCACAAGGAAGCCACGCCCCTAAAGCATACCCTGCTTTATGGTATCTGACCCTATATGGGACCATAATTTACGAAATGAGCATGCTGTATTGAAGAAGACTTGAAACTAGCGATTGAGACCATAAACTCATGTTTACAGTGTTTACTGAGGTAATAAATCAAGTGAGAAGTAGGGTCATTTTCTCATAGACTTCTATACAATCAGACTTTTTGCAGCCAGAGGAGTCGCCCTCTGCTGGCTATTAGAAAGAATGCAAGTTTAAGGCGCTTCAGCATTGGCTTCACTTTTCAGAACCGGAGTTTGCCGCCTGGTTTCAAAGTGTGCGGTCGGTGTGTTGCACGTAAGGTCCACATAATATGTTGTTGTTGAACTCTAACAAAATAATCCTAATTTTATCCAATAAAAAATGACAAAGTGCTCACAGTGCTTCCTCTGTCTAGCACACTACTAGATATCCATGTAACATGGAATTTGGACGTAAAACCTAATGAACATGTTTAATTTCGTCAAAACGACAGATGAAATAAACCTAAAGTTAGAGACGCTAATGGACCAAACGCTAGAGGGATAAGAGACATGCTGTGACTCTTCATTTTCTTTATTTATTTAGTTAAAATACATATGAAACAGATACAATAAATCATATTCCAAATGTTTACTTTAAAGTGTTACAAAAGTTATCACAAACTGTACACATCATGACAGCAGTTGCAGTTGTTCTGGCTCAATATAGATTCAACCAATATGCAAACAAGTACAGATCAAAGCTCTAAACTCCTAAACATGGAATAACTTGATAAGTTGGCTTCACTGGGTCTCCAGTTTGACTAATTGTTCACAACTATTACAGAACGTGTATAAATTTCACTCAATTACAAGTCTGAGCTGTTCAAATTATCACCAAACAATAGAAATACATTGTGATGTCTCTATCTCCATAAGTTCACGACAACTTCTTAAATTTCACTTTTGAATACAAACAGTGCCATTGACAAGTATACTATATACAAACGTTTTAAATTTGAAATACTCCGACATATTAATTTCCCTCAATAGGTGTGTTTTTAAAGTGGTGAGAGGCATGCTACAAGTAAAAATATTTCTTTTTAATATTAAGGGCAGCGCAGGGGAAAAGCATCATTATATGCATGTGCAAGTAATATAACAGTACATAGCCTTTTTTCTCTATTTGCTATGTTGGTTTCTTATTAGTTTCTTATTACTCACATATGAGGAGAAGCTGAGTTCTGTGTTAAATGCATTGAACTTAATTTCATATGGCTTGATGTAAAAAAAACATACATAACATTTGCAAATGTTTTATGGATTATAATTCCCTGAATTTGTAACTGATGAGGAAAAGTTGTTGTACAATAAAGTTAAGCTTTTATAGGTTTTAAATTGAGATTACTATCTGTTTCTATGTTATGTTTTTGGTAATGTTTGGCCAATTGAGTGTATGCTAAGCTCCGTCCCCTGTTAAGCCTTTCATTTTCAAATCATGCAGTTTACAATAATGATGGTGGCAGATTTACCACTCCAAATACAGTCATTTTTGGAACAATGGGTCCTTTATTTCAGTCAGAGGTTGACAAAAGCAGCCTTTCATTTCTGTCTAGCGACCTTCAATTTTGTCGGCTGAAATAATTATGGTTTTATCAGCTAGCTAACAAATGAAACGTTGAAACATTAGTTTCATGAGTTAATTGGAAATGCTGTCTCCGGTCGACAAGTTGACTTGTTTCAAACCGAGAACCTGATTTCTACATACAGTACACGATATCATGAGTGGTTCCCAACCTTTTTCCTTAAGAGACCCCTTTTCTATCATTGAGTAAAGTTACGAGCCCTGATACAGTGACATATTTAATGGATATTTCATATTATATTCAATTCATAACAATAACAGTACAGGAAGTTTGTGTAAAACGAGCAATTTGGATGAATTTTGAACAGATTATTTCCTGTGAGTATTGCATCAGAGTTGAGTTTTCCTGTTATTTTTTTGGGGGGGACTTTTAATACAAATCTCTGTGCTATGTATTTTTTTAAAATTGTATCTCTTATCAATCATATATACTTATTAGGCTTTTTTTTGGGGCAAATTCAGTGTTGTCTTCTCCCTGATGCCTGGCCATTGTTCTATTAGCTCTTTGGTTGTTTTAACTGCGTACTTTTCTAATGCAGGATGAGGCTGTTTAGTGGAGCGGGAAGGCTCTGTGAATATAACTTGTGTTAAGTTTATATCTGAAATAATAATCCAAACTTTAAAAATAGCAATTTCATTCAGTTTTATTGACAGAAATGAATAAAATTCTGTCAATAAAACTGAATGAAATTGCTATTTTTAAAGTGATTTTTAAATGAGATAAAGGCCAACTACAAATTAAAAAAAAAAAAAAGTCTTACACTCCTTAAAATCAAGAAGGCCCCGCGACCCCCTGTGAAGCTTTGGCGACCCCTATGGGGGTCCGGACCCCCAGGTTGGGAACTAGTGTGCTAAAACATTCGCGGCTAAAGATGCATGTCCCAGCAAAAACTCAACATCCTTACAACGATCCATGTAAAACACATGGTATTGTTCTTGTATTTCAGTGTAGAGCTAGTTAGTTCTAGTGTTATAAGTATGATAAGGAAAAAGGTAACATCAGACTATTTGGTCAAACAAATGTGTTTGGGGAATGTGATGCTAAATCAGGTAGCAAATTTAACCTTCCCCAAATCCAATAAGGCAGGACAGAGCTTAAACTCTAATGTAGTAGCATCCAGGATTTCAGTTTGTGGGAAACACAGTGGGAAATACTACAGGGTCAATGTGCTGATTTGTGAATGTGTCTTCTTTGTATTTTGCCCGGTAACCTAAACATATGCAGTATAAAATGCTCCTGGCCCTGAATGTAAGGCTGGTTTAGGTTTCGACTGAAGGTAATGAGCTAGTTAGCCAGACACGCTAACATTTGTACAATTAAACACACCGTTTAATCCATTCCTTACATTTTTGGTCTTGTAAATTTAAATTTTTCAGAGGGTAAAAAAAAAGAAACCAAAGCTTGACAGGCTTTCTGTTCCTTGATACGATTGTTAAACTATGATTGGACACTATTTTCTGAACACATTGGCACATTGCATTCTCAGGAGGGACATTTTGCAGTTGAATTATATTTATTAAAGTTATATGAGTAATACAAGTATGACTCTAACTACTTTCTATATGCTGCTATTTCAATTTGCAATCATGTGCTGAAATCGATCTGATGTGTACAAAAATAAATATGAATACAGTATGTTATAGTCAAAGTTTTGCCAGGTTTTTGGAAACATATGTATTAAGTTATTTCAAACACACTTTGATGCGACTGTTGTTTATCTCTCTGTACATATGTTTTCTATGGTGCC
>CAKALG010042496.1:0-13136 GCA_916700815.1 Helicolenus hilgendorfi
TGCTGTCGTAGGACACACCGCCTCAGATCGCTGCCTCACAAATATTGACCCACGGCTAAACCTTCAGAGCTGTCGGCGTTCAAAGAACTCCTCGGGATGGTCGATATCCATTAACACACACTCAGTCCATCTAGGTTCAGAGTTTGGTCTCAGAAGGATCACTCTGGGAAATGGTGTCATCTCAGGAATGTTAGGTCATCGGTCTTTAGTTGTCTTGACTTGAAAAAAGATAAACCCCAAACCTTGGTGTTGCTGTTTCAAACTGACTTAACTTCTGCTTCTGGAAGCAGGACATGTAAAAGTATCAGGAGGTCTGAGCTCTTCTGAATCAAAAGGATTCCACTCTTTCTTCCATTTGTATATTTTTGGCTCCTTTTCCACCCGCCTTTTTCTCTCTTGGTCTGTTGCTAGTTTGATTCCCCCCCCATCCGAGTTCCTGAGATTACCTCTGATTTGTGTTGAAAAATGTTCCACATGTGGGGCCCCTTTGAAATACGGCAACATTTCTAGTAATCGTAACATCTGGGTTCACGTTGCCCCCCAAATGTTTTCACTATAATGGATTTGCCATGCAGTTGTTTTCTGTCTTGACGTTCATCCCCGTCGTTGTCATCCCAGGGGAAGTTTGCAACGTGATGTCTCATCTTGCCGTTGCTCTTTGGATCATGCTTGAAAAAAATCTTGAACAACAAAAAGGGGAAGTTTAACCCCTTGCTCAGTTGATTTATGAGAGTTGTTGAGCTTTGTGTAACACCTCCCACCCACCCCTTTCGTTCCTGAAGAGACCCCCAGCTTTGTTCATGCTTCACTGGGCACATTGGCCTTAACCTCCCATGGCCTTCTGACTTTCCCTGGAGGGGAGTTTCGGATTCAGAAATTTGACAGGGTTTTTGTTTCCCTATTTTGCTCTACTTGATCCAGAATTATTGACTCAATAAAGTCAGTTTATCCTCATTTTACTGGTGATATAAGTTTCCCCCAACTCCTACTTTACTGCATATGAATTGTATATTTTGCAAAATTTTTTTCACTCATGCCTGAAGCAAGAGTAAGAGTGAACTAAAGTATTTTTTTTCTTCCGTCCTGACATCTAGTAGTATCGTGTGTATCATCTCTGACATTATAACTTTTGTGTCTGATTTAGTTAGTGCAATATGACCTCATGTCTCTAAAGGGATGAAACCAGTTTGGCCCCCCTAGAAAGTAATAGTATTTGACCTTTTAACCTCTGGTTATATCTTGTGTCATTTCCATCACACGCTTTAATTCTGTCAGAGGTGGGACACGACATCATGAGGACACGTTATAGCCAGATTAACAGCAATAAATAAAGTCATGGCTGTCTGAATATACTGCACCACACCTTTTAGGCTCAACAAGTTTTTTCATGTGATGAGTTTTGTATAGTCATGTCACGTTTTTGATTATGTTGAGTTATGGATGGCAGGCCCACTTAATTTAAAGATGTCTAGCTATTTAAAGCAAGTCTAGCTATTTGTATGAAAGTATTACAATGGACTACAGTTATCCCTTTGCTTTTTCACCTTTTGATACTAGAATTAAATCAAAATAACACTCTAATCTTGATGGATCCTGCTTAGTTTTTGTTTCAGTTTTGCAAAACAAATCAGGCAAAGATCTCAACAACTGGCATCAACTTTGGCATGAATATCTCCTGAATATCTCCTGAATATCTAAATATCTAAATCTGCCTGGGACATACCCTGGTCCTCATCTATTCTATTGGGAAGATAATCATGAAATATACAGATGACTTTCCTGAATCATATAGCATAGACTTTTTCCATTACTGAAAGGATTACCCTTTTGATTTGAAGTACCCCATTTTCTGTAGCAACACCTTCAGGACTTAATTTTCTTGTTTATTGTCACTAATGATGCATTTTCAAGAATAGTGAAATTGTCAGTTTATTGTGTTCAACACCTTTGCAGTTTCAGCATCAAGGAGCTTACGGTCTTGTTGTTTTGATTACATTTTTTTGAAGATCAAAAGTTAAGTTCTATGTGGTTTTTATTTTTCTAAATTTATTTGCATTTTAAATATTGTATCTTGGTTTGTGTAGATTTTTAAAGAAGACTCTGTCTCAGAAATTTTCAGTAGTGATGTAATGTAAAATCACTCTTTATACCCTGAGCTGAACATGTTAAAAATATGTTCAACAACATATTCTGTACTTTTTATCAGCCTCTCTGGGTTCAGTGCCGTACTTAAATTTGTTCTTGTGGGCAGTAAATGTATACAGGTGACAGGTTACTTGAGGAAATGCCTGTTAGACCCTTGAGATGGAAGGTCAGAGGTCACTGTTAAAGAAGTGAAGCATCTGCAGGGACTGGCTGCAGACTTTGCTCTAGAGTGTGTGTGTGTGTGTCTAGAGGTGTTTGGACCTGGTAGTAGTTAAGATTGGATATCTAACAGGAAGCTCGTTGTGGGTCCTGGGCCTCCCTCAATACTGAATCCCTCAAACAAATCCCCTGCCGGTATGTTACATGGTAAACAGTAATGTTAGGCTAATGATACAGTGATTTCGGTAACACATCAGCATCATTTGTGTTTATTTGGAAGTACAGAAATCATCTTAGACTCTGTTAAGCAGAAAAAACATTTTTTTCATTAATTCAGCTTTCTATACAGGCTGCTTAACGGCTCACCTTTTACTCTTGCTA
The DNA here is from genome assembly GCA_916700815.1 of Helicolenus hilgendorfi. Taxonomy (NCBI): domain Eukaryota; kingdom Metazoa; phylum Chordata; class Actinopteri; order Perciformes; family Sebastidae; genus Helicolenus; species Helicolenus hilgendorfi. The sequence continues at coordinate 2,686 of CAKALG010042496.1, forward strand.
CACGTGTGTAAACGCAACCCGAAGTGCACTTTTACGTCTCAAGTCAGTTTTATAGTTTATTAGTTTTAGGCTTGTAACTACAGTGATAACATGTTGGGCTCTGAGCACTGCCACAGCGCAGGTGGCCTACAGCTCTGCTAACATGCTGCTCACGATGCGCCTCCTGTGCAGACACAAAGTCAGTGTCACTGGACCTCCATTCACAAAACTGAGAGGTCTATTTAAACCAGACGGCAGCTTCCGGGTCTGAAAAGTGAAGCCAGTGTGGAAGAGCCTTAAACCTGCATTCTTTCTAACTGCCAGCTGGGGGCGACTCCTCTGGTTGCAAAAATAAGTCTGGTTGTATAGAAGTCTGTGAGAAGATGAGCCTACTTCTCACTTGATTTATTACCTCAGTAAACATTGTAAACATGAGTTTATGGTCTCAATCACTAGTTTCAAGTGTTCTTCAATACAGCATGATGTTCATTTAGTAAATTATGGTCCCATTGAGAGTCAAATAGACCATAAAGCAGAGTATGATTTTAGTATGACTGTGACTTTTGAAAGAAGAGATAACACAATCTTACTCATACAAATGAAAAGCTTAATTTATAAGCAATAAAACACACCTTTGCTCAATTTTGGTCTGGTAAGATCAGCTTGTTGTGGCTAATGTTAGTAAACTGACATAACTTTTTCGACTTGTGCGACTGTTACAATATGTTTCAGCATGCTACAGAAGCATGTTTTCAGTGGTTGATCAAAACAGGAAGTAAACTGTAGCAAATTGTTGATTTCCATTTGTGGTCATAGTGGCCGCTGTCCAGCAAAGGTTACGTAGCCTGGCTTTTAAAGGTTTGATATCTTGTTTACCAACCCCATGTAAGCTGCCTTATATGGCTATGCTTCACATCTCATGTGTGCAACACAGTCATTATAAGCCCAAACTCGCCTTACATGTACATGTGGACTCAAACTTTGTGCTTTTTCACTGCCAGATCAGAACAGAGCGGCCAAGTCAAACTTATGTAAAAGATATTTTAACACACGGCAACAAATCACTGATCAAACCCAGGAAACATGTCACGCTTTTGCCAAGACGTTCAACGTGTGTGCATTTGTGTGAATGAATACGAGAGCTCTGAGATCATGATGAAGCACTGTGTAGAGATTAAGAGAAAGAGCGAGGAGCTTTCTCCATTACACCAGTATTTATGTCTTGACTATGCCGGCTGTAGAGTCCTGATTGTTCGAGGAGATCGAGATCTTTCTTGGCATTCATTTCTCCAATCTGTCAGTCAAGGGCCCTCACTGAAGAGGCCCACAGAACTTGTTAATGCCGTGATAACCTCTAACTCTGGATGTGATCTGAGACCTCCCGTGGATACCTATGCTTTCAAGTGCGAGGCCAAACAATGGTCATTGGAAGTGGCGCTGACAGCGTCCTGCTGCGCTGCCTGTACATTTCTCCAGAGGGATTGGGATTTGCATTTGAGGGTTTTTTATCATTCTTCTAACTTATACTCAGTCAGTGACTTAGTTTGTAGTATTGTCAGTACCACGCGTGATTTGTTGGATTTATTTGAATTTTCCTAATTTGAAGTATTTTAGGAAACAATCCATAAATGTTTTTATCTAGTTTGGAAGAACAGAACAGGCTCTCTTCAGGAAATTATGAGATCTAATCATAAGAACAAAATCCCTAAAAAACATGTCATCCCCATCCTTCCCAGAGAACATTTTGGTTTGTGGTTTTAGTTTCATCGGTCTCGTCCAAGTGCCTCTGAGTCTCTGCCAACCCAGCACGATATAGAACACATGCTGTTTTCCCTTGGTGGTTGGCTCTTATGATGAACTTTGGCTGTCTTTGATTAAACCCGTTTTATCCCACCGAATCGATGTTATTGGCAAAGGCTGTCCTTTTTGCTTGTATTCGGGGCTCGTAGCCATCTTCGTTCCGCATGTATAATTCATTTTCATAAGCTGCTATATCGCAATACTGTGAGAGAAAGTTTAGAGCTTTGTTTTCTTAAAGACAAAAGCTTATCTCGAACGATTTTGAGATTTTCACTGAAAACAAATGAATCAGAACTTTTATGAGTTGCTTAAAATGGATTTGTTGTAAGATTTCAAAACACATACCTGAATCCAGGCCAGGAACTCACAATCTAATGGTGTTACAATAATAATAAAGACTTTATTTTACAATGAGTGTTTACTTGAAGTTGCAAAATCAGAATAACAGACTACAAAACTTAAAAAGAGAAGGCATACAACAGTAAAGAAGAAGTGGATATATGGAGAAAAGCTGGACATGTCAAGGAGTTAAAGCTAAATATTACAGTATTTTCCTGTTCTCTATAAACTCAGTAGTTTGTATTGATCTTTGTGGAATGTGGCTTTAGAAAACTTGTTTTACTCATGTTATCTGGAGATAAAGAGATACAGAGACAAGCCCTGTGTACCTGCATACACCGTTGTACAAGACAAATCACAAAATCACTTTGGAATTCTTCACAAGCGTACTGTTTGTTTTGGCGCGATACCATTTGTTTCATCTACTTTGCTAACTTATAGTTTTTTTTCTGAGATGCCTGAGGTCTTTCAACTGATAAAATCACCTCATAAAACCACATGGACTGTCTTTGTCTTTTTTTCCTTGGGTTCATTTAAAGGGGACATATCATGCTCATTTCCAGGTTCATACTTGTATTTTGGGTTTCTACAAGAACATGTTTACATGAGTTAATGTTAAAAAAAACACGTTATTTTTCTCATACTGTCTGTCTGAATATACCTGTATTCACCCTCTGTCTGAAACGCTCCGTTTTAGCGCCTGTCTCTTTAAGAACCCCCCCCTCCCCGATAGAGCCCAGTCTTCTTTGATTGGTCAGCGTTGTGGTCTCCTGTGCTGTCGACGTCTTCACGGTGTCACTGCAGCCGGGACTCACTGTGTGCATCAACTACACAGAGTTTAGCCGCATTTCTACCGGTGATTGAATAGTCGTGACATCACAACCTTAAGGAAGTCCTGACAGCTCGTTTAACTGCACAGTTATTGAATTTGGGCTGTGTGCATTTCTCCCTAGAGCGTTTTAATAATTTCACATAGAGTTGTTCCGATACTGATACCAGTATTGGAAATGTGTCCGATACATGCCCAAAATTTTGTATCGGGTATCAGCGAGTACACCAGTCTACGCACCGATCCGATACCATAATTTATTAACCCAGAAATTTTTTTTACTTGTTTAAGTTCCAATTGACACTAGAGCCACGCAGCTAGCATAACCTCCTTTGTGACAAGCTAGTATGACATGCTTTGTACCAATGGATTCCTTAAATTTTTTAGTGTCATTTAATACCATCTTATCTTCACTCTAGCTTTAAAACTGAGCCCGTTACAACCTAAAAATCTTAAGTTGCGTTAATGCGTTAAAGAAATTAGTGAGGTTAAAACACATTTGAGTTAACGTATTACTATCCAGTTAACTTCGACAGCCCTAGTTGTAAAATTAGTACACCCTGCATCCAGCAGCCAAAGTGAACTGCAGTCACTGAGCCGTGGCCTGTAAAGGCCCGCTGCGAATGGCATGCTTCAATATGCAGAGCCCTGAAGTCCCAACCCCACTGCTAGTCGCTTGTTTATTCAAAGTTTATTAATATTGAATGTGCACCTTGTCCAAATTTCATCAACTTCGACACTGCACGTCCCTGGATCCCCAGCAATACATACGCCAAGTGTCAAGTAGATCAAATGAGCTGTTCTCGAGATATGTGAAGGACACACACACACACACATACAAACATAGACTCCTTGCTTTATAGTTAGATTAGAGCCAACACTGTGCTACTTAGGTTTCATCTGCATTAAATTTAGGAACATCAACTGCCCCCACAAAAAAATCTTTCTTTGTCACCCCCTGGTCTATACTCAGAAAGTTGAATGAGTACCAAAATCCTGACAACCAAGACAAGATGACCACTTGGTGTTACTCTCTCAGTGATGCTGATGACCTGTGAAAAAGAAGAGATTTTCTTTTCCCACTTTCACTTCTGGATGACTGAGTAATTTCCTCCCTGGGATCCACCTCACTGAGATGAAATGCATGTAGAGAGTGGAGATAGAGAGGGGGTAGCAAGGGGGGAGGAAGGAGAGACTGGAATGCCTGGGGTGCATTTTCCCCCAAATGAAAAGCAGGTGACTGTTCATTGTAAGGCCGTTTGGTTAGTGGGAAGCGGAGAGCGGAAGAAAAGGGAAGAAGGAAAGGTTGAAAAAAAAAGGAAAGCTCTCTTCTTTCTGGTATTTAGCTGTGAATTGTTGCCCGTTGCACTTGTTCTGTAGTGGGCTGCTTACAATTAGTGGATTCTCAGACACTTCCTCCTTCAACTGAATGTATTGTAACTTGTCATTCAGGAGAAGCTGGTTGAAAACCTTAATTGGAACCAGGCTCATTCTTAGTTGAGTCATTGTTATCTTCTCTCCGTTCATCCTTAAGAGTTTGATCAAGGAGTCGCTGCACAATTTATCTGGGAATATTTTACTCCAACAGCTTTCCTAAACATTATACATCACTAGTGTGATACTAGTAGGTAGGAAATCAAATATTTCTGCTGTGTGTTTATAACATTTCACCTCTCAATCACACTGATGTTAACCATTGAAAATCACAACAATGTTTAAGTTTGATTGGTGTATAAGGAAATTAAAGCTAGGGTTGGTAATCTTCACAAACATTGTTTTGTTATATTTGTTGAAATTCTCATTGCATCCCGAAAATCTGTGGCTGTCGCAGGACTGTAAGAAGCCCATTCAACCATTTAATTTGGGCCAAATGAATATGAATAATAAATGGATAAATAATAGGGCTGTCAAAGTTAACGTGATAATAACACGTTAACTCAAATTTGTTTTAACGGCACTAATTTCTTTAATGCATTAACGCAATTGATTTTTCGGAGGATGTAGCAGGCTCAGTTTTAAAGCTATAGAGTGAACATACTGCTATTGTATGAAACTACAAAACATAAGGAATCCATGTCATACTAGTTTGTTGCGAAGGAGGTTAAATAATGCTCAGAACTTGCGCCAAATTTTGACGAGTAAAAACTGGCATGGCCATTTTCAAAGGGGTGAAAATGGGTTCTATGGGTACCCACGATTCTCCCCTTTACAGACATGCCCACTTTATGATAATCACATGCAGTTTGGGGCAAAACATAGTCAAGTCAGCACACTGACACAAGGGAATGTTTTTTAGGGATTTTGTTCTTATGATAAGATCTCATAATTTCCTGAAGAGAGCCTCTTCTGTTCTTCCAAACTAGATAAAAAAACATTTATGGATTGTTTCCTAAAATACTTCAAGGGAAATTGAATAATGGTCTTAACAAACTGAGGATGAATGCTAGGTGTGTAAAACAAGGAATAATAGAGATGCATACAATGTTTAGACCTGTGCAGATAATAGCTTATTGGTATCAGGTGGCGTCAGAAGGGGATAAATATGGGGATCAGCATAAAATAGTGTATAGTGTGTAGTGTAGGCGTTTTTGAAACAAAGCCTTCTGGTGAATCCTTCTTTTGTTGTTTAAGCTTGTGTTTTCCACACTTGCCATTTCTTGTTTGGGGTGGGATGAATAATTCAGTCACTTCATTTTATAGCAAATGACTCAGGTTTTTCTTCCCATTCATCTGACTCCTGGGTGGTGAGGTAAACAGTTCCTTGTCTGATTCTGTACCTGTGGTGAATGCTACTTTTGTGTTGGTGCGTGTTTCGGCTGTATAGTACGTACATGTACTCTGGAGTCAGAATGATTTACTGGAGTGACATTTTATCATATGCTGAATGTACAGTGTGAAACATACGCATGGTAATATTCATAGTAACATTTAATAAGCACGTGGAATTTCCTGGAAAGCAATCTCTTTCTGATTCTGTTCAACATTATATTTTTTCTTAGTTATAAAAATGACACATAGGATGAAGACAATGAAGAACTGATACCTGAATGAGTTGAGCGTCCATTTGATTTTGACATTTAGTATACTGTATGTGCGTGTGTGTGATTTCTGTGTAGTTCAAATTGACAACCTCTCTGCGTCTTTCCCACGCATCTTCAGTGCTGTTTGAGTTCTTCATAGTCACATGACAACACAAGAGGAGAGACAGGGAGGATGTGAGAGGGAGCGGGGGTCAACGGCGAAGGTGAATGAACAGGAGAAGAGGAAAATGAGCTGGAGTTGGGGAAAGTCTAGAGTAGAAGGTGGTGGAGGGAAGAGGTCAGGCAGAGGGGAAGAAGACATGGGGAGATAGGTCAAAGGTCAGTTGGCCACTGGTAGCTCCTGTTTAGCTGAGAAAGATGAAGAATAGCTGCCTTGTGAAGATGGAACATACCCAGTGGGAAGGGGGGGAGGACAAAACAGGAGAAGAGGGGTGTCTTGGGAAACATGAATACTCAAAATTAGCTTTTACTTGCTTAAACACTCATAGAGTGCTGCAGGAATGAGTCCTAAAACCAGAAAATGAGTTAGCATTTTAGCTCTATCGGTTCTCTTTTAAACCAACGTTTAAGTATCATAAACGTTGGTTTGCCACAGAGCTTATTTTCTTCAATAATCCAAAACCCAATGGACAAATCCCATTGACTCTTTGTCGAGGGAACCATGACCTGGTTGGCCTACAAAAATACGTCATCCATGGAGCACTCTAGACGCACAGTCACACACAGTCACAGATGGAGACATGCGGTGGTCACCCCAGTGCGTCTTGTTAAAACGTCCACCCATGCATATGGTGTCCCATATGAGAGACGGCAGCGTGCTAACCCGCTGATTAACCCAGTTGACTGGAGAGGTCTCGTTTAGTCTTCTGGCTCCATCAGGACGAACAATAGCCTCTGATTGGTGGGGGCCATCATGTAGTGCTGTGCTGTGTGTATGTGAATATGACTTCATTCAGACTGGAGGAAAATAAAAAAAGGAGACCAGGCTGCTTTTGCTTGTCTGTCTCATCTGTTATTAGTGGCTTATGTGTCTGTCTGTCTGTCTGTCAGCCTGACATTCAGTCTGTCCATTTACCCGTCTGTCAGTGTTGTTGCCTGTCTGCCTTTTAGCCTCTTTTTACGACTCACAGCTAAAAGTGTCCCAGTTCTGATCTTTATTCCCCCACATGTAACCTGTTAAAAGGATCTGGTGTTTTCTGATCAACTCCAAAAAAAATTGCACTATAGTTAACTTTCGATCAGGATCACATCGGGTGTTTTGGGTCGGAGTGTGGTTACACCCAGTGGTGTGATGATCACTTTCTGTGACCCATTGTCAAAGGTGTCCTGTGGAGTTTTCTTGTAAACAAAGTAATCTTTGAATTGTGTGTACCTGTGACCAACTCGTCACCACCCAGGGCAAGGAAGGACACGACACAGGGCAGCTTCCTCAATAACGTAGCTTTATTCCTCTACAACGTCCACAGGAGTGGAAACAAACAAATATCCACTGCGTGGTCTCAACATAAGACATAAACATGCAAATGAAAACAGTCACCGAGTGACCTTAACATATAACATCCTGCTTTAAAGTGTGAGCATGCAGACCTGTGTGGCTCTCTCTCTGGACTCAGCCTCACTGCAGAACGAGAGCACAAGCATATCAGGTCTCTTATATAGCTTCCACTTAATTAGCCCAATGTGCTGCAGGTGGACTAACAGAGCCAGACCTGTCACTCCACCCACAGACGGCACCTAGATCACACCCCCCTGCCACAGTACCCTTCAGGTTTAACAAATGTGTTTCTTTCCTCATAAAACATTGTTTTATTATTTAAAGCAGCAATAGGCAAGATTGGAGAAAATATGATTAAAAAAAGTTATTTTAATAAAACGGTTACTATATCCTGACAGTAGTGCATGAGACAGGTAATCTGAAAAAATCATGATCCTCCAGCGATCCTGATAGCATCTGCAGGATTGCGCAGACCGGAGGAAAACAACCAATCAAAGCCGAGCTAGAGCCTTGCAGTCTGTAAGCAGCTGTCAATCACTTGCAAACTCCGATCAAACGGTCAAACTAGGAAGCGCTGATCAAATATGAATCAATATTCTGTTACTGTAATGCCTATTTCTCTCCACTGTGTTGTTTTCAGAACCATCTTGCAGTGTACTGTTTAGCTGTAAATGGCCATGTTGAGATCAGTTGAGGAAATACCCAGCACTGCCCACCAGCCGGAGCAAACTTTCTCATTTTACAGCTGAATACAGACTACCGCCACCTGCTGGTAGGGAGAGTTATTTTATCTCACGCAGGTGCAGAACGTACTACCGTGCTAGTTGGATGTTAGCTGTAGTCTTCGCGTTGTGTTCGAGTGCAACATTTTGGCAAAGACAAAGGCGACATGAGGAGACTCAACAGGCGGCCTTCGTCGCCGCTATAGTTCTTTGATGTCGGGTTGGGGTGTCTCGGCCTTTATTTTCTATATTGTATGTATGCACGTGAGTGAGTGAGTGTGCATGTGCACCAAACACATGCAAACATGGCTCCATGTGTACATGAGGTAATGCATGAAGTACTCAAAGTGAATGCCAGTGTAATCAGAGGTGAAATCAGTGTGTGTGTGTATTTGTCTTCATAAAGTCTCTGCATGAGTCACACACTGGAAGCAGTTGAGGTAATAGTTTAGAGTTCTAAACTTAAGGAGAAAAACAGCCTCTTGGTTACCTTATTCAGCTGGAATGTCTGTCGCGAAGCAGAGTCTGGAAGGATTTATCTTCATACTATAACATTACCTAACACATGCTGAAGCTGCTCAGAGTGAGCAGTTTGATTCTAAAACCCTTTATATCCATTATGGGATTAACACCACTATCTGAAATTTGTGACTCCGCATTTGACAAATACCAGATTTCCAGATGTCTTTCTTAAAAGTTTTTATTACTTGAATAATGTTAATATTAACCAAGCATTTCATTTTTCAACTATCAGTATCATTTTTAATAAGTAGCTGTTTTTTTTCCGTATCATTAGTCACCCTTGGTTTTTCATTTTGCAATGAATTATGTGTTTCTTTCGTCTTAGTGGTTTAAGGACACACAAACCGAGGAGGCTTTAGTTATATGACTGGGATTGCATCCAAATGTCTCTCTTCTGATCATGTGTCAGCTTATTTTTGATGTACTCTACGTCTCTAACCATACCAGCAAGAAAACAGCAGAGTTGCAAGAATGGTGCACGAGTCAGTGTGATATTGGCTCTTTTTTTTCTGTACCAGTCTCTCCTCTTTCTTTTCCTGTCTGCTTGTCTGGCTGTTTTCCTGCCTGTCTTTACTTTGGCAGAGTATCCTGACATCCAGGTCAAGCATTGGCGCAGTTTCAACTTCAAGGTTGGGGGTTTGCAAAAAAACATCTAGAGGGAATGTGATGTGTACAATACAGAGAGGTGTAGAGTATCGGGATGCTGTGTGTCGCCCACACATCACACCGTGTCCTAACTGAATGCGGCGCTTGCTCGCGTCGGCGACAAAATCAGTTGCCTTGTTTTCTATTAGAATGTCTTAACTGGCCAAAACTCTGCACAGTGCGACGCCGTTTGGAGCTGAACTTTTGTTGGATGCCCTGTTTCCATTTATTACTGTCACTTGCTCTGAAAACGCAGCAGTGGAAGAGGAACGGCTATGGTGAAGCTGAAATGAGGAGTTACCTGATACGATACCTCCTCAATTCACTACAAAAACCTAAATAAGGAGGCATCTGGCTGGAAGGAGATCGCCCGAAAGTTTCCAACATACTACTGTTGGCTTCTTATTCTGTCAATAAGTAGACACAACAAGGTCGATATTATTCATCATTACAATACATTATTAGTTCTGTGTTATCATTCCAACTTTATAAGGCAACAATATGTCAATCTTTTGTTTTCAGCTTGTTCTGCTGCCCCCAGGTGGCCAAAAAATAATAATTCAGCTTTCATTTTAGAGTGGAATTGCTGAAGCTGGCTGGTCTGGACTTCTTGTCAAAAACATCAGTGTAAACTGTCGAGAGTAGAGGTCAGAGCTAAAACTAAGGTAGGGCAATTCAACACCTCCCTCGAGGGTTCCTGGAATTCCTGTGAAATTAAAAATGACGGGGCGAAAATGCCTCTGATAATGAGGAGAAACCCTGCAGCCAGCTGTAGACGGGCCCAACCCAAACACACACCACTGTGTCGGTAGAAATGGTACACAACCCAGGATTTTAAAAGATGCTTGTCGGAGGATCTGTCTCTTCTTCAAGGTCTTCTAGCAGAGGGGAAGAAAGTATAAAAGGAGCGTGTGATATTTGAAAGATGTCTGGGCATGTGTCTTTGAATGTGTGTGTATTGATGTAAAAGTGTGTTCATCTGTGTGTATGTATGTGTGCCTGCACGAGAGTGCCCGTTTTGCCCGTGCGTGCTAATGAGTGTGAGCCAGGAGATTATGCGTGCGTCTCTAAGGGAACGG
>CAKALG010042497.1:0-11356 GCA_916700815.1 Helicolenus hilgendorfi
ACCCAGCCCCAAGAGCCTCCCAACATACATTAACGGAGTGATGCCCTCAACCCAAAGCTTCGCACCAGATCCTAAGTACGTAAGCTGTCGGGGTTTACAGAGACAGAACAGCGAAGGCTCCCACTGCATCCTCCCCGTTATGGAGAACGGCGAGAAGGCCAGCGCCACACATTACTATCTCCTGCCTCAGCGGCCTGCTTTCGTGGACTCCCCTTACGTAGAGAGATTTCTGCGGGTCATGGAAAGCCCCGCATCTCGCAATACAGATGCATCAAACTCAGAGTGGGACTGTCACACCAGGAGGACAGCACAGGTGGATTTAGTTTGAAAAGCTTTAGTGGAAGTAGCAGAGGACTCTACTGTACATGAGCGAAAACCACTGGAAAGGAAATGGTGAAAGTGGACGCTAACAACCCTCAAACTGCTGCTTTTACTTTGTTTCGTTTTTGAACCCCCTATGTATTCTGAACACACAGGGTATGTGCGCACTGTATTCAGTTACTGGTAATGTTGGACTCTAAAAAGCGTATCTCTGACTATAGATTGTGGGCAAAAATTCCACATTATGTAGAGCTTATTTTTGATATGATTTTGATTTCATGACATTCAATATTGTGCCGTTTTTGCCGACGACGTGGTACAGTCAGAAGGTACAAGCGGGCCTTGAACCTCGTGCGCTCAGTGTTTTCTGCGTCTGGAAGGTTGGAGGAGGTTTTGTGAGATGCATTGACTCTGCTTTTGTGTCTCACAAGGGGACAAAAGGTCAGTAATGTAACCGTGTACCACTTAATATATGAAGTCTAAATACAATTAATGTTTAACGAAATGAAGGATGCTAGCACACAAAATCTCTTTTCTGTTATATATCAACACCGATATGGTTTCCCCGGCTCGATGAAGTTTAAGTCTTACTCAGGCCACTGTATCGTATGTGTACATTTATGTTTCCCACATGGTACATTTTGTACTAAGCGGTGGGTACGCATGTTTCCATTGGAATGTCTAGTGCAGCTTATATGGTGTCTGTTGATGAGTGTGTCTGTTTGTATGTATAGTGCGTGGACGTGTTGTGTGCATACGTGCATGTGAACATCAATTGGAAAAGTGTTCTGGTGAGACTTTATAAAAAAGCGACTTTCTACAGTTGGTAGAACCAAACTTGTTACTGTGCTCTGCTTATTTGCAGCGGCCTGCTTTTTGAGTACAGCCCTCTAAAGAGTGATTCAGTGTCCAGGTCTGTTTTGTTGCACAGAAATGGGCCTGTTGAACATGAAGTGAATGTATGCTGTTCTTACTGAAATCCCATCAAACAGTTGGAGGAGCTTCTTTTTGGTCAAGCTGTGAGACATTGCTTGGATTATTTGCCTCGAGTACTACCTCCCTTTTGATATTAATCCTATATTTCACACAATCCCCATTAATAAAAGGCCAAATCTGAAATTATAATCTACAAAAGATGAGGAAACCAGCTCCATATATGTGACCTGACAGTAAGAGTAACACAAAGTCCATTCTAACCGGATATCCTTAAATAGAGCTCTTAGATCACAGAGATGTTAGGCTAACCTGTTAATACAGACGCATTACAAAGACAGTGCAGGGTTTACCTACCTGACACAGACTTTCCTGTTCTGCTCATGCATTCCTGCCTTACATGATTGCAGTGGGTGTGGTCTGAGAGACCTTGGCTGCTGGCAGCCTAGAAAATATATGATTTTTATTGTTGTAGATTATTCAAAAGGCGTCAGGATGATATAGTAAATGTAGCACGTGTATTGAAGTAACCCTCGGTGTTCAGTTTGGGAAACACATAACTGCTAAGGTCAAACGCTCTTTGAACTACACTTTTTCTCTCCCTCCTGCTCACAGAAACTTGCCAACACAATGTTGCTTTTGACTTAAATGTCTAAAAAAATGTTTACATCATACACTGATACTATTTAATCTTAAGGTATTCATATGTCTTATTAGAAATAATAAAACTGAATGAAGACTAGTTTATCAAGACTTCTCTGCTGTGGTGAAGACATGCACTGGGAGTTCAGTATGCTGTGTACAGTATTTAACAATTCCATTTGTTGTTATGAAAAAGTATATAGTCTTTAAAAAGAAAGCAAAAATAAAATGACTTATTTATGAGCCTGCTTCTTTCTGTTTCTTGAATCCGTCAAGCACTGAACTCTCAACTCAGCTGTTTGGCCTGTTTTATCACCCACACACCCTCATGCTGTGCCTTATTGTGACTGGCCTCTATCCAGAGAAAGAAGAGTGACTTACAATGGTCGACTGACAGGTGTACAGTGTATTGCCTTCCTCTTCCTGGTTATAACACGGCCTCCTCCTGCATGACTGCTCAGATGCTCTGTGGCAGCCAGCTTCGCGCCCACAGGTTTTTTTAAGCACTTAACAATGTTGCAAGTGTTTTACTCTTGACTGGCGTCCATGTGGTTAGGCATGGAGCCGAAAACCACAGTGAGCCACACGGAGCATTAGAGGTCAATAATTACTAAATAAGCTACAATTCGGCTGCAGTTACAACATCCACTGTACCCTCTCCAGCTAGGCAGGGACCTTTTTCTGTGTGTTTGAGGTTTTGTTTCATAGAAATTGATTCACCGTTATTGTCTTAATCAAACAAAAGGCGTCAGTTTTAACTATCCTGGCCACCTGCGAACCCTTTCACCTGGTTCGCTTATAGGTCAGCTGCTAGGCAACAGTGTGGGTGGTGACCATAGCAACTGAAGACTCAAAGCTCATTTTGAACGTCTGTTGGGGGCAAGAAAGATCCCGATGAATTAACAGAGCGTGTTGTTGTTTGTGATTAGCTTCTGAGTGAAACACATACAGCAGTGCTGTGGCACTAAAGACATTGTTGTGCATCGTCAGAGCTCAGACATGTTACTTACTTAGACAGGAGTCTCTGTGAAATCCAGTCACTTTGTGCCCCAAACTGTTTCTGTGGCTGATTCTCTCTTCTTAAACCTTTTTGTTTCCTGACTGAGCTTTACTTTGTCAACACAACCTGAGTGTTTCACTTAAATACGCCATTGGATTTTGACCCTTACTTAGATTCAATCCAGGCATTGAGTATGTGGGACTTTACTTCCACTTGTAGCGGCTCAACTACGTACATCCAATTTTGTATAATATTTTTGGCCTTAGTTAATTAGATACAGGTCCTTGGCTGGCACTGCTGATGGACTACCATCAGGAACAAACTTGTTTTAATGATAAGAGTGATTACAGTAATTATGATTACTGCCTCATTAATTGCTATACAGCCTCTGCTGATTAGTCTGCAGTTGTCTGAGTGGAAGAGAGTCTGTTTTCTGGAACTGGCTCTAAACACATGTCTGCAGAGACGGCTACAGATATACAATTAACATTCGATAGGCAAATAAATGATCCACAAAATGACTTCAAACTCTGCTATAAACAAAAAGGCATGCTAAGTAGTAATAAAACGTATTGTTTACCTCTTAAGCCCTATGCCTCTGGCTCAGACCCCTGCTCAAAAATGACATGCCCAAAATATCACTGTAAATCTTGGTATTATAATAACACACGTGAGATTTCTGCAGAGGTGTAAGCATAAGTACATATGTGGGTATATGTAAATGAAGATGGAATGCAGCACTAATGAAATGAAATCAATACCACGTAAATATAATGTTTTTGGCCTTGATTTGAAAAATCAATCAATCAGACCTTTATACATGTTCCCATTCAAAGAAAAACCATAACCCATTGGTCTATTTGACCAGCTCAGGCCTATATTGAAGGCCAATAGGATGAGTGCAGTACCACAATTCATCCACCAGATGGAGACATAGACTGTGTTTTCACGTGGAAGGCTGAGGAGGCTGTTTGATGCTGGAGGATGTCAGACTGCAAATACACCCCAGGTGCAAATACACTTTTGATCACAACAGCAAAAGTAATACATAATTTATGGGTATGGCATGGAATATGTGGAGTCTCAGCTGTCATAATGACATGTAGCATATAGCATGATTTTAGCCTCACAAACGATGCTAGCATGAAGTAGCATAATCGCTAGCACCACTATGCGCCCATGCACTGTTTTGTGTTTTAGCTGTGTGCTCATTTAGTTGCTAGGTGTTGGAATTAACTGTCGTTTTGGTAAAAATGGTTATCATTGGCTTTTAGCTTCTTCCCGTTATGTGGGTGTGCAGGGTAAATATGTTGCTACATATTTAACAAGTCCTTATCTGGTGTTTGTTGTGCTGTGCGCAACTATCCCTGGTGCTGGGGGCACTTGGTTCAAGAGATAGATAATTATGTAGAAATTATTATTACACTGATGAGAATTGGGACCCTGGGAGGAAACCGGGAGAGGGCAATGAAAAAAAGGAGTCTCTCGGGAAAATCGGGGGGGTTGGCAAGTCTGGGCAACTACGCCACCTGCTGGTGTAAAACTGGGACCTGCATTGAGTAGTAATAGTAAAGGATTCTGGGTAATCAGATGCAGAGGATTCACTGCTACAGGTGGGTACCATTGATGTATTAAAAGAACGGTGATTACATTGAAAAAACATTTTTTTTTAAATATCGATGGAAAAAATGTCTGACAAAAATGTCTGAAAAATGTCTGTAAATAAAGTCTGAAAAATGTAAAAAAATAAAAAATAAAAAAAATAAAAAGAAATGTCCATAGAAAAAAAGTCTGGAAAAGAAAGTCTGAAAAATGTCGGTAGAAAAAAAGTCTGAAAAAAAAGTCTGAAAGACGTCAGAAAAATGTCAGAAGAAAAAAAGTCTGGAAAAAAAAAGTATGAAAAATGTCAAAAGAAATGTTGGAAGAAATAAAGTCTGCAAAATGTCTGACAAAAAAGTCTGAAAGATGTAAAAAAAAAATGTCCATAGAAAAAAAGTCTGAAAAAAAAGTCTGAAAAATGTCAAAAAAAAATGTCGGAAGAAAAAAAGTCTGAATGATGTCAAAAAAAATGTTAACTAATCAACTATTGTAACATCAATACTAATTGATGGTGTTTAATTTGTGTAACATTAGCTGTTAGTTAATCTCCACAACATTTTAGCACACCTACAGTAACTTCAGATATCATTGAATAAAAAGATCATCATTGAATAAAGTTAGCTAACATTAATATTGCTGAATTAAGGTGCTGTTCAGACATGCCAGACATTATTGTTTGCAATATTAGACTTGTGACATTATCGTACATTTCATGTTTTAAACGCAATATTTTTTGATAATGTGAAAAATGCTTAAAGGAAAATGTGATATGATAGCACTAGTTTTTAATAATAACCTAATAATTGATTGAATCCCACTATATCGAAGGACAGACCGCTGATCCATGAACCAGAAGCAGTGAAATTAACATATTTAAGTTTTTCACAAAAATCTTTGGAAAAAGAAAAAAAACATCGTAATGTAAAAGGCAGCGTTGACGATGTTACCCAGTACACACTATTTGTTATATTAGTTGATATTGAAATGGTCTTTAAACAACGACAGCGATCCATTACTGATGAGCTCTGAAAAAGGACGCGAAAAGAGCCGTCATCTGTAGCTGCTGTAATCCTGTAAAAACGTCTACCAATCACTGCCTCGCGGTCCGCTTGGAAAGAACCAATCAGATGCCTCACTGCCTCCCTGCTCGTTCTCTACCCTTGGCGTGCACCAGCCTGAACTCAAAGCGCGTCACCACCGCGAGATTACTGAAGAATGGAAGAGAAAAACCAAAAGTAGCACTGCTGCGGTTACTTGTCATGAGGTAGCGTTGTTGAGTTGAGGTCCTCTCTCCGCTCTGTGTCTATGAAGTAGTTACGGTGCGGCGATGCTCGTGCATGTGTGTGTGTGCATGTAGGAGTTGCATTTATTGTACCAGAGTTTCATATCCAAGTAGGGGAAAGGGACAGTGATGATTTATCAGTTTACACAGAAGAAATGCTTGCAATACTGTTAGTGTTACGGGTCCCAGGGATGGGTGTCACCGTAGCAGAAATGTAACCTGTATGAAGCAGGTAGAAGAGTAGCAATAAGACACAGTGCGTCTCGTTTCCTTCCAGATTGCTTCTCTGGTTATTTTATTACACTCAACTCAACACATGTAGCCCTAAACACAACATATTTCTGTTATCTGCAGTTCAGTTCTCTTCATTACAGTCCATTACTTACTTCAGTATTTTCACAGTCTCAATAAAACACACATTCACTAGAGTCCGTTACTCTCTCTGTATTGAACATCCATTTTCATTCATTTTTATATTTAATAAACATCTTTAGTACTTAAAATACTTCTTTTCTCACAGTAATCAACTGGTTTAAACAGTACTATTCTCATTTAGTGCAATTCAGCAGTGGTACACAATGCCCCTTTAACTATGCCACATTTGACATTACGCTTCTGTAATAATTACAGGCTAAAGATATGTATCAACAAGAAAATGCTGTGCTACAGGAACAAAACATACTTAAATTCAATTTACAACTTTCAGTCACTATTAGGAAAGTGCATGAGACTCAATAAACACATCAGTAAACACATTAGTACACAATCATCCTAAATATTCACACTGTGCAAGAGCCCTGAGAGACACCCTACTATTGTCAGGCCACGTTAGACCTACAATGACGTCACTACGCAAACACTCCGCCAGGACGGACGTCACTTCCGTTGGTCTTCTATGCATATAAAATCAATATAAACTCCGTAAACATTTAGCGAACCATCTCATTAATCAAGCCCGACCTTGTAACATAGATAGTGGTATTTTATTTACAGTTTATCAACCTGTATGAAGCAGGAAGAAGAGTAGTGCTTCCAGCGGAAAAGTGCGCTCTCTCACCCGTTCCTCGGAGCAACTGAAGTGAACACGAACGTTGCGCCTCACCACTTCTTCCTTAAAACCGTATTATCACTCCATTAATGCAAGAAAAATAAATAAAGGTCCTAACATAAATGCACATAATGATCCAAAATAATAAGTCAAATCATCACGCACCATTTTATCACTGCTATTGCCACATTAGCAGTGCAGTGGACAGAGGAGACCAGACCATTGAGAGCAATTTGCTCAGACTCAAGTTCATCTCTAGTTAGTTTACAGTTCAGTCATTCAGACAACAGACCAGACATCTTGATTGAAACAAACATTATACAGAATTCAAATGATGGGGCTTACAGTAATATTTTTATGGATACCAGCACACATATATAGGTCAAAGGAAATGAAATGGTAGATAAGATTGCAAAGAAGGCTACAAAAAATAACTACATCGATTTGACAGTTAGCGTCAGCAAAACAGAAATGAAGAGCATTATTAAACAGAAACTGAGAGGAAAGGTGGCAGAAGCAATGGGAGGAAGAGAGGAAAGGACGGTGGTTTCACAGAGTTCAAAGGAAAGTGGGGATGTAGGAAGGAACAGGAGAGATGAGACAATCATATCAAAACTTAGATTTGGACACACTGGACTAAATAGCACACTATTTAAAATAGGTAAACATGACACAGGTAGATGTAACTACTGTGGCCAAGAGCAAACGGTGGAGCATGTTGTGTTGCATTGTGAGAGATATGAGGAAGAAAGAAGGCATTTGAGTCAAGGCCTCACAGAGATTAAAGTACACTTTGATTAATAGATATTCTACAAAAGAACTCACTAATTGAGTGTTATAGAACATTATTTCAGTATCTTAGAAAAATGAATATGATTGGAAAAATATGAGTTTTGTTTTTAAATAAGGTAAGGTCTGATCCACACTCCATACCAGCTGGTGGCGGTAATAAACCAAATCGTAATTTCCCAACCGCCAATAAACCTGGCAAACCCGAGGAAGAACTAGAAGAAGAAGAAGAAGAAGAAGAAGAAGAAGAAGAAGAAGAAGAAGAAGAATTCGGCCCAATTCCAATGCGGCCCCTCCACCCTCCCACTCCGTGGTAGAGTGAACTCTGTTTGTAGTCACACTCACAGCTCAATGAAGCACCCTTCTTTAAGGTGGAGGGTAGAAGTACAGCAGTCACTACAGGACGAACTTCCCTCTCTCCTGCAAGGAAATAAATATCAGAATCAGAAATACTTTAAAATTGAGCTATGTTTTACTCCCGTTCTAGAATATAAATATAAATATATAAAAACAGGAATCATAAGAAAATATAAATTAGAAATATATACAATGACAATGCAAATAATAATGCTGAAAATAAGATCAAATAATATAAATGTTTAAATGTTCTGTATAAATAAATGCAGTGTTAATGCTGGAGCAAACCAGATTATTGCAAGGCTGAATTATTACACCAAATTATTGCACTGTTAATTCAGTATTGCACAGTTGGAGATATAATACATTATGGGGCTATAGCTCCTGATAGGGGTAAAAAAAAAAGAAAAAAGAAAAGAAAGAAATATATGTTATGTGTAGAGATAAAGTAGAATAAATTAAATGTCTGTCTTAGTTGGAGCAGTTTACAGTAAATGTTTGTGCCGGTAGTGGCACGGAACACTAAACGGCGTTGCACGTCGTCAGTAAGAGCGGCTGGTTAAAGCAAGTGGCATCGATGCAGGCTCGCTGTTGGAGGGTTTTATAACCCACTTCCACTCCCCGCAAACTGCTTTGGAATGGCCCTTAATATGGCGGACCGAATGTGCAAACAGAGTGGAAGTGGGTCGGGAAAGGGGGTCGGGGATGGACTGGAATTGGGCCTAGAAGAAGTATCTCAAACATAGGCCAAATTCCAATCCACCCCATACACCATATCCCTACCCATTTCCACTCTGTTTGCGCGTTCGCATGGACGGCCTGCCATATTGAGGGCCACTCCAAACCAATAACTGGGGAGTGGAAGTGGGTTATAAAACCCTGATGACGACTTAACCAGGTTCCCTCACTGACGACGTGCAACACCGTTTTGTGTTCGTCATGAAACACACTCCAATGTAAGCTCTGCATTTAGATCAAATATACCCTTGTCCAGTCCAGAAAACAGTAGACATGTTCAATAAAGTAATAAAGTATTTCTGATTCTGATATTTATTTCCTTGCAGGAGAGAGGGAAGTTCTTCTACCCTCCACCTTAAAGTGGGGTGCTTCATTGAGCTGTGAGTGTGACTACAAACACAGTTCAGTCTACCACGCAGTGGGAGGGTGGAGGGGCCGCATTGGAATTGGGCCCTGGACAAACCTCCACCCTGAGCTTTGCAAAAACTCTCGCGAGACTCAATACCCAGGCGCGAGAGTTACCCACTGGCTACTTCCGGTTTAATACATCCATCGTGTTTTGATGTGAAGGGAGAAATACATACATCTGACGGCAGTTGCTGCTCACTCACCACGTCGTTTGTTATCTTTATATTGTATCAGTTAGACGAACCCACGGTGCACGGAGCTACACTAGTGTGTTATCATCAGTTGATCATGTCGGGTGTTAGACTTCAGTTCTCATCTCCGGAGCTTCTGTGTCTGTGTCTCTGTCTGCTGTCTGCTGGAAGAACACGAGGAGATCAACACGGTGAGTACACTAACATTCAATCACTACCTAGTTAGTTTATCAATGGTAACTGTCATGGACTCATTTAAATGTTCATCTGTCAGTCTGGTTCTGAACTTAGATTTCGTGACATTCATGTCAGAAGAAGCTGCTTCACAACGATCTGTAGACCCAAACAGAGCAGACATTTTCAGAGCTGCTTGGTGAAGGTCTTTTATAGTTTTCTGGCTCTACTACGTTACAGATATGCTGCTGTGAATGCTGGTGATATTTTAGCTGGACATCATTGTGGAGGTTTATAACCTCCATCTCCACAGGATTGACACAGAACAGTTCAACCATCTGTCCTGAAATCTCACCTATATGTCCACCTTCATCAAGGGGTTGGCAATAAATGTAACACTAGGCTCACCTTTCTTAAAGTCACTGAATCTGTCTGGAAACTCCGGCCCAAGCTTGGACAGTATAGGTCACAATACTTGTGTATGTTCACTCAGCTGCCCATGCATGGCTTTCCAACATCTTTGACACTGAGGGGAAGTGCTGAAACCTTTTGTTTTTCAATTGTTGAATGTGAAATGACAGTTTGTCTTTGAAAGCTTTGACAGCACTGATGATATCACATATGTTTTATCTTTACCTTGTAACTGTAGGTTCAAGTGATTCAGTTTCTCAGTTACATCCGTCAGGAATGCAACATCAAGTAGCCACTCAGCATCAGACAACAGGGTGGTATCTTCCTCCCTTGATTCCAAGAAAGCGCTGTAGTATCATACCCCTGCTTAACCACCTGATTTCGGTGTGGAGAAGAAGATCCCCATACTCAGCAAAACAATGCTCCAGGAACAGCTTGAAGCTCCTGTCTTGTGTGGCCTTTGCTCAAATGGAGTTGATAATCTTAACAACAGGTGTCATGACATGATCAAATCCCATAACCTTCGCGCACATAGCCTGTTGATGAATGATACAATGATAGTTCAGAAATTTGCAGTGGGCAATACATCCTGAGTGATGCCCTGTCATAGCCGGCGCTCCGTCAGTTGTTACAAACACCAGCCTTTCAACAGGGATCTTTTTTTCCACAAAGTAGTCCTTCACAGCATTGTAAATATCAACTCCTCTGGTTGTAGTTTTCAGTGGAAGTAAGGTCAAAAACTCTTCTTTTGTGGAAAAGTCATTCATCAAACACCATCCGAACGAAGACAGACAGCTAGGCCGTATCGTTGGAGTCAACCGACTCATCACACTGGATGGAAAACCCTCTGCACCTGTCCATGTCCGGTTGTAGCTGCTCCACAGCATCCGCAGACAGCGCAGACACTCTCCTTGCCACAGTATTAGCACCAAGTTGTACATCGGCGATAGCAGATATAATTTCTGTCTTACTTTTATGGTCCTTGAATAGTGTTTCAGCCACCGCAGTCATTGCCTCTTTTACAATGCTGCCATCGGTGAAGGGTTTTTTGTGCTTCGTTAAGATGTGCGCCACTTTAAATGAAGCCTCTGTTGCTGCGTTGGCCTTCTTCATCGGTTTGGTAAACAGAGACTGTTGTCATTTAAGCGTCGTTTTCAGCTCCTTTACCTTCTGTGTTTGTAGAAAAGTTGCTGTGGACTTTGGTGAAGTGGCGCTCAACTTTACATCTTTTACCGACTGGCACGCTCACACTGCAAATGAGACACACAAACTTGTCATTCACATTTGGGGAAAAAAAGTCTGTTCCGCATCCCTCATGAAAGTAGTATGTTTTTTGCCTTTTCTTGGTCTGGCTATTTTCAGCGATTATTGTCAAATCCGGTGTGTGCTTGCTGGCCTGCTAACATCTCCTAATGTTACGGCATCACTGACGTGCCAAACTTGGCAGCAGCGTAACTCGTTTA
>CAKALG010042498.1:0-10676 GCA_916700815.1 Helicolenus hilgendorfi
CTTCGAACGGGCATGTGCTCCAAACGGGCATGCCCTCTGACAATGCTACAAGGAGCAATACAGGGGCCAAAATACCGGGGGCCCAAATACAGGGGCCCAAAATACCTTGGGCTGCCCCGAACCTGCATTGCAGTAGTTGCACCTAAAGCTAGTGTTAGCAGGTATTTTCCAGATAAACATTACTATGAGGCTTTGTGTAATTGTTATATAAGGCAATAATGTATACCTACCACCCACGCATTTGATGCAAAAGGATGCTTTTCTAATGTTGATCATCAATATCGGCTACATAAGGCCATAAAATCAGACCACAAAAGAAGACAATACTTTCCAAGTGATGTGTGTGTTTTATGACTTTGGTCAAGGTGTGTACTGTAGGATGAGGACAAGTCTACTTCCCAGCTGGTACAGGTACTAATATACCCAGCTAGCTTTACCCTCCTTGACAAGACATAATTCACTGCAAAGCATTATTTCACATCTAATTTATATTTTTTAACAGATTGATACGGGACGTAAAGAACATAATCTCCAGCATGAACATATTTGCAAGCACGCTAAGAGACATCTCCATCCCCTTCTGTATTAAAATGTCCGTCCCGTCAGTGTGTTGAACGTAATCAAAAATGGCAGGGTGTACTTTCGGACTCATCTGGCTAATGCCGAGCGAGCTGACAGCAACACAGTCACCTGTGTGGAGTTTTTTTTTTTTTTTTTGACAAGGGATTTCTTTGCCGCCTGCTTCTTGGATTTGCACTGCAGGAGAATATAATCAGAGAGTAGGCAGACATGCCACAGGCTTACAGGCTGGGGGCACAAGCTGCTCGCTGTGAGGTGAAACAGAGAGGTGGTCAGGTGGCAGGAGTGTTTGTGTGTGTGTGTGGGGGGGGGAGAACTGAAGGAGGACAAAATAGAATATTAAAGTGAAAGACAGTGAGGGAAGGTGGAATAAGAGTGGTAGAGAAGATGGGTGGGATAAAGAATAGGGAAATAGATGAAGAAAGAGGGAGAAGAGGACATGAAGGTAAAGAGATGAGATGGATGACTCTGTTTGAGAAACAGAAGCAGAGTGGAAATCCACTGTCAGGCGGTGGGAGATTTCAGCTTGAGAAGAATGGCTTGACTGTCAGAAATCCCTCACAAAGACACCTCTCACACAGCAATTTAGGTAAGGCACACATCCCTGCTAATCTATTGATCTGCTGCCAAGAGAGGGATAAGGCAAGTGAGCCCCGAACCTTTGAAGGCCAATCCTTGGACCTCGGTGGAGCAGCTATGGGAAAGCTGCACAACTGGGAGCCAATACATTGAGATAACCTGCGCCAGGCAGGTATTTTTTTTCCTGAGAAAATCCAGCCTTCTTAGAAGCCTAAATCACAACTTGACTCTGCAATAGTGAAGCTCCCCCCATCACTCTAGTTCAGGTGTGGAAGTTTCTTTGCCTAAAAGAACAATACAATTAATAAATAATACAAATGACTGAATTTAAACAGTACAGTAGCAGGCCAGAAAAAACAAAACAAAGAATTAAAAGATGCTAAAAAGTTCTGTAGAGCTTAAGGAACATATTTCTCTGTGGGTCCATTGTAATTATTTTTTTATTAGGTTTTTATTAGGAGTATCAAAAGTAACGTGATAATAACACAAATTTGTTTAATGCCATTACTTTCTTTAACTCATTAGCACCACTTGCTTTTAGGTTGTAGCGGTTCTATAGCTAGAGCAAATATCCTGGCATCATATGAGACGAGTAAACCTAAGGAATCCATTGGTACCAACCATGTCATACTAGCTTTCTGCAAAGCATGATAAATAACTCTCCAGCGTTATGCTAAATTTAGGCGAGGAAAAACTGGCAAGGGCATTTTCAAAGGGGTTTCTTGACCTCTGACCTCAAGATATGTGAATGAAAATGGGTTCTATGGGTACCCACGAGTCTCCCCTTTACAGACAGATGCCCACTTTATGATAATCACATGCAGTTTTGGGGCAAGTCACGTTCATATTCATGATGGGCAGAATGTTGTAGCTGAATGTTACTTTGTCATATTATCGTCATGTGTATATATCAACACATTCCTGACCTAGAAGGGATAAGTCTTAAAATGAATATGGCCATTAAATGTCGTGGGAGTGAGACGGACGACCATGAACGTCTGAATCAACGGGGGGGCTGCTCACTCTTCCTCAGATCTCATCAGGAGACCTCGGGGGTAATTAGAGACCAGTGACCTTTATTTAGATGGTATGACTCAAGCCTTGCCTTTATTCACCTCCGCCACTGAGCCTCGTTTTTTGGATTATAATTGACCTGCTTATGGAAGTGGAACTTGTCAACATAATGTGTACACAATGGAAAACATGAACAAAACAAATCTAATTCCCTGCCTCCCATCATTTCTTCTGTCTGTCACCTAGCGCCATGACTGAAATGCCTACTGTTTAAAGCAATTTTCACTACGTTTATACTCTAATACTTACAGCGGCAACCAGCACTTAGAGAAAATTGCCGCGGAACTGGAAAAGCAATAAAAATGACTTGATTACGAATCACATAAAAGCAGCCTAAATCATATAGTTTATATATCGGAATATAGTCTTCCAGATGAGTCACTGTAAAAACCACAGCAGGCACTGAAACGGAGTTTTATAACAGGACAAGGAACAAACTCCAAACTGAAACCACACCTGCTGTGCTATAACAAAACATTAACTCCTACTTGCTAGTGAGTCACTATCCTTAAAGCAGATACAAAAAAAAAATGAATATACAGGAAGTATCACATAATGTATGAAATTCAATAAACGTGACTCACTAACTGTGCAACGAGAGAAGAATAATCATAACGGATCCAATCCACATAATTGTGATTCATTTTACATACTCCTGGGCTGGTGGAAGCGGGGATGCCGTCCCTCCTACAGATATTAATGGTGTGAAACACTCATGCATTTGGATGAAGACTGTCAGTACTCTACTGGCAAATGATGTTACATAAGAGAAGTGGGATGTTTCATATGGGAGCCCGATGGAGGTTTAGATGGTGGTGGAGTGGTAGTGTGTATAGCTTCAGGAGCTGCACACAGTGAGAACATGAAGCAACGAAAAGATTGCCTCAGTGTTCTCTCTTAAACTTTCATAATTTTAACGAGCCAATGTCATCAGTGAATTTCTTATTACTCTAGAACTGAAATGATATAAATGTAATATCATATTTGAATAGGATTTGGAGCTGAAAATTATGCTTTTTGAAGTGCAAAAAGGTCACTTCGGTGACAGGAAAACACAGAAGTACAGTTATAGTGATTGATTGGGAATGAGAAGAAAAAATATCTTATGAATCCCATTATTTTAATCTGGGTCCAAAAGAATGAATTGTACAGATGAGTTTGTCTCTGACCAAATGACAGAACTTTCCAACCCATAATCTCTTCAGGGGTTTCAATTCTTCTCTCCTTACTCTGCAGTTCAAATGGAGAGGAATTTTACCCGCTTGGCGAAATGCATGAGAGCCGTTTACATCTCTCCAAGGGCAACATCAATGTGGTTGAGGTCACACATGCCTGGAATATGTTAAAACCCAGTCCAGACTGGACTGAATTAGACAAAGGGTCCAGCATGAGTATTCAGCCGAGAAACAGCAAGGCAGAGCATGGTGTATGAAAAGAGCTTTGTTTCAAAATGAAACATCCATCATTTAAAAAAGTGACACCTACTCTAAAAACACTGACTGACAGCGTAAATTGGTACACAGCATGGAACAGTACCTTCCAAAAAGGCTTACATAACTTTAATCCCTGTTGAACAAATAGCGAAAATTAACAGGTGATTGATAGATTTGATTATCATATTCCACGTTGATGTCAACGCTGTTGCCAAGACCTATTTAGTCAGGTTATTAAGTTGAGCTGAGTGTTAACATTTTCCCGTTTACCAATCCTGTAGTCACAATTAGCATTCATTTTGTGTTGTGTTTCTGGTAAATGTCCGATATGCGCTCTCCTTTTGGCTCTGTTTTGGTCTCAACTCCTATGGGAAATATCTGGCTCTTTAGCTGCTAAATGCTCCATTATGTTCACCAGTCGCTGACTAAGTCTGTTGAGCAGGTGGTGTACCTCACCAAATTGCGTATCAATTACACATCAATTTGTTAGTCATTTTGCATGCAATAACAACGCCGTTTTTGCTTTTGGCGTGTCATTTCACGCCAAGTAGTCTGACCTGAGCACAATGTAATACGTGAATATGCTATGCTCAGACCCAGAGTCAGGAATTTTCTTCTTGTGACTGCCGGTCTCTCTTTTTTTAACAACTTTTTTTCAACCCAGGCCAAAATTCAGTGGGCGAATACATGCGCGTGATTGGAAGAGAGTATTACCCATAGAGTCCAGTAGAGGGCTCCGCCTGTGCTTATAGAACTAGGGTTACAATATCATAACCTTCCAGGTAGTTTTGTTGCCTCAGCCTAACGTTGAACTGTTTCCGTGGTGGCGCCACGTAAATTAACACATTACGTGCTGCCACCACATAATGTGCTGTTAACACTAGGACTGCCAGGCTCTTTAGGGGTACTATTTTCTCCAAATAATACCATGCCCAAAGAGCATCTGTATCCTTTTGTTAGCATTGATGGGCCATTAACGCCTCATCAGTCTCCATCTCTTCATGCATTGTGACGACTCAGGCTGTGCCGCTGCGTTTCCATAGCGCAGTAATGACATCAGTCGATATGCAGCCCCCACACACCATACCCAGCCAGATCATTCATCTAACAGAACCTACAGAAAACTGGCATACCCTTAGCAGTGTAAAATTTGCTATTTTCATATTATATATATTTTTAGAAAAATCATTTTCACGCTGCCAACCGATGCAGTAACAGCCCACGGCTGATATTTTACACATATGATATGATGAATACTGTGGGCCTTCATAACTTAGTGTCATTATAAGTGCATGTGAGTGAATATTGGCATGGAAATTAGTTTCTATGCTCCATCCATTGTCTCAATGTGAGTCAGAGGAGAGTACCAATGTTAATGCGATCAATATGACAATACGGGCATGTGCAGGATAGGTATTTAGGAAAAGTAAGGGCAGGAGGAAAACATATCATCCACAATGACGGAACAATTCAAATTTTGGAACCACAGCGTTAAATGGCGTGGGTAGTGACGTATTTCTGTGCGATCACGTTGCTTTCTTTCAGGCTGCATATTAACCAATAGCCTCATGCTCTCTCTGCCAAACCCCAGCAACCTTAAGGCGCATCCTCATCGGCTGCAAATCCAGTGTGTCCCAAGACCGCTACACCTGGAGGCACAGCCAGTTGCTACAACAACTGGCGATTACCATGGAAGGAAGGAAATCTACCACCAAAAAAGTCATGGGGGGAATGAGACTGATGAGGGCGGTGAGATTGGGGTCAGTCCTATGTTCCCTCATCCCCATGTTGGTTGGGTCGGTTAGGTTTAGGCATGAGGAGTGCATTTCTGTGAAAACTTAGCCAGCAACATTGAGCAGGAAAGGCAAAAAGAAAAAAGGCAAAAAGTAAAAATGAACTCAGTCAAGATTCCAGATTGTAATAGGCCAGACTGGTGTCCAAGGATGAGGAAAGTCTGAGATCAGAGAAAAAGAAAATAATCGAGACCAAGAACGAATTTCAGCGCTGCGACCCTGAACACTGCATGCCTGGAGTTCATGGTCTTTGTAAAGCATATCAAATTAAACATAAAAAAGACTTACTGCCAATGTCAAAAGGACTTGAAATGTAACCCAGCACAAAAATAAAAGTAGAAAGAATAAGAAAAGTGAGGAGAACTGGAAGCTTTCTTGCTGGCAAAGAAAGAAGAGCACTGAACTGGAAATACTGTACGTCATCTCTCTCACGTTTGCCGATCGCTCTCTATGCTTCTATTCGTTCATGTTGATCGAAACATCAATAAGAAACCTCTCGTTGCAAGCCAGTTTCTTAGTTCTTCACTTCAGACGCACATTGATTGCACAAGTTGTACATCCCCCATGTGTGGGCGAATATCGAGAGGCATCGGGTAATTTGATGGTGGAGTAATAGAAATAAATTTAATTTACACAATGACCAGGCAACGTGATACAACATCCCCAAGGACAAACACTGAGTCGTCAATTAAATTAGATGAGGAGAAGTGCTTTGGTATCTTGGCACATTCTTGAAGAGCCGCAACACACAACCGTATGCGACGAGGACACACACACACACACACACACTCACACTCAAAAGAGTTTATGACTAAAACTTTTAAGAAGGGAACACAGTAGGAAAAAAACACATCACTTTCCCCATCTCATTCTTGAGGAAAATCTAATCAGCGCCGAGGCAGCCCTGACTACCTCAGGTATAAGAAACAAAATAGTGGTTCAATACTGCGCTGGGCTGAGAGTGAATATCACTAACTGTGTATCATAAAGTATCATCTGATATGAAGCACATCACAGTGTAAAGGCTTTTTGGGTTCTGTTTTCTAATTGGCTCTTTCTTTCTATTTTTGTATGTGTCCCAAATGTGCAATCATGTGCTTCCGCCTTTCATGTCGGTGTTGTTACATCTCTCACGGTCTCTGTACGCTGTGGATCTGTCATTGATCACTGACTTTGATCTCTGAGAACCTCACATGATAATATGCATCATCATCATCATCATCATCATCATATCCTCAGAGGCTCGAACAGGCTTTTTGACTTTGGGTGCATCCCAAATCTCTTAATTGCATCCACATCAAAGAACTAGCGGCGATGAAGGCCAACTGTTTTGTTGTCAACAGGTGGCATTTGAACACACCGCATAGACTACAACCGACAGTTAGCATATACTGTACGTTCTGCGCCTGCGTGAGAGATAACTCTCCACACCAGCAGGCGGTGGTAGTCTGTATTCATCATTCAAAGAAGGGAAACAGGAGGACGGCGGATTTACAAGCCGTTGTTATGATACGCACATGAAACAAAACGGCAATTGCCTACCATTTTAACACCACTTTCACTCACCGCTTAGCTTCATTCCAGACGGCCATGTCGTTGTGAAGTCATCTGTGTATCCAATTACATCCATTTCTGAGGTCCATCTTACTACTACTTTATGCCACACGTTTTGCATTAGCTAATGCGTTAGACGGCGGTGGTTGTCCCTCTTTCGTCAGTCAGCTTGGTTCTCAATTGGATATCGTTCTTTCTCACATGACTGC
This sequence comes from Helicolenus hilgendorfi, assembly GCA_916700815.1. Classification (NCBI taxonomy): domain Eukaryota; kingdom Metazoa; phylum Chordata; class Actinopteri; order Perciformes; family Sebastidae; genus Helicolenus; species Helicolenus hilgendorfi. Next base: position 7,222 of record CAKALG010042498.1, read on the forward strand.
GTCATCGACCGTCTTTGGGGTTCCCCACACACAACAGGATATCCAATATTCACGATTTTAAATCGGAGCAGCCAAGATGCACTTCCGAGCCGATTGGGGGATGTAAAAAGCACTTCTAACATACCTAACACCACAGGAACATCTGGAAAGATAATCTTTAGAACCATCTCGGGGGCTTTACTGACCATCGTTGGGTCTCGGGCCCAAAATTGGCTTGATTCTCATGTCAAAATTCTGTCTTGTTTCAGCCATTGCAAGAGTGGTGCTGTTCCTCACACATACTGAGAAAGCTCAGTCACTTACTGCTAAGAGGACTTAATGATGCACACCTGCTTTCACTTTCACTGATTGAGCAGATGAACTGCAGCAACATTACAGGTGGAATCAACAAATACACAGCACAGTCGTGCTGAATGCTTTTAACATCATAACCTTATGGATCACAAATAAAACTACAACATTTAAATAACCTTGTGTTCTGTTGTTTGTATGAACTGACTGATGAACATAAAGCCTCTGAACACACAGGTGGTTTCAGTTATTCTGGTTGATTAGACCTCGGCTGCAGGTTGAAGGTGGGCTGGAGCCCTGATGGGAATTTATTAGGTTACAAATCTTCATCTTCCAACAATGCTGTGTTCAGACCAAGACTGAAGCGAAATTTTTGCCTCTCTTTACTCGCGCGAGTTGGACCGCAGGGATTATTTGTGTTCATTCACACTAGACGCGTCGGAGAGGAGAAGGAGCTTGTCTCCATAGATACCAACAACTTTTCCTTCCACCATTTCTGCCATCAACCGTGCAAAAAATAACCACTGTTGCTGCTTTGTACAGTACCTGTCGTGGAAGTCCCAGATATGTCAGAAAACCAAACGCCGTCGTGTCTGGGTTCAGAACATCACCCGGTAGTGAGCTGTAGCCTATTCCCATAGAGTGCCATTGCACTGACTGCATCTAGCAAGCCACAGGCCGCTACTCTGGTATGAATCCAACATAAACAGATTGTGCTGTGATTTAATTGCAATAAATACATCAAAAGGATGCCGAAATAACTACATAATGATGCTGATTTGTAAAAAGTATGAATTCATGCTTTGTCAGGTCTGTCTGCAAGACGAATATCAAACAATTTTTAAATTGCATGTTTTCTGTATGGAGTTCGGATCGATCAGTGCCAGGCTATGCAGCTGCTCACGCAACACGCAAGATAAAGTCATCTAGGCATAAATACGGCAGCAACGTCGTTTTTAACATTGACAGTCTGTGTCATACATTTACACACTATTATACACATGTATAGGTCCGGTCTCTGTACAGATATGATGTACTATCATAGCTCTGGGTGACCACAGACAGCAACAATATTTGTTTCTTCCATATCTGATTCAACAACGTCAGGACATCAGTGACGACAGGAGGAGAATCTCAACGCTAATAGGGTTTCACAACATATTTCAACTCCTCGCGAATGACGCAAATTCTATTCGCCTCTTTGCTGTGACTTTGTATGCAATTGCGACTTGTGAACAATTTCCATTTAAGCTTCTATATATAGTAATGAAAGATTCAAATAAAATGGTGTCAACATATTCCTCCTCATCTAGTTTTATGTTCTCCCCCAGACCAACCTGGGGTCGTTATATACAGCCGACCCATTTACTGAGAGCTGTCTATTAGTTCTGAATGATATTAACATAATAATAGAGTGATTATCTCACCGTCAGCGCTGTGATGTCAGCAACTCTTTTATATTGTCTATTTTTTGTTCTCTCGCTCCTGTGTAGTTACTATTTTTAGCATTTACACAATCAGCAGTCTTCAGTAATTCCTGCCATACAAGTAGCACCGATTAAGTATGTATAATTTGATTAAATGGTTTACATGAGAGGTGGAAAAAGAACGACTGATTGAGTAGGTCGATCTCCTCTCTGCACCCACACTGTTAGATAATTGCTTCCTTCCTGTCATAAACTGCAGTTACATTACTGCCATGGCATTTGCTCCCACGTAACTTTGCTGCCAAACATCCAACAGCTGAGACTCAACGGTTGTAGAGGCTCGACACGAACAGCAGGGAGCAGCTGTGACCGTAACCGAGAGTTTAAGGGTTTGTGGTCACAACTTGTGAAAACACCTGTGGACAAATGTATTCAGATGCATGTCCAAATAACACTCTGTGCTAAGTGGATACAATAACAGCTCTCAGCATTTGGTGATAATGGACAGAAAGTGGCAGTTGTGTTCCGAAATGTTCAGATGAAGACGTTAGGGATAAATGGTCCGTTGCACTACAGCTGTACTGCAATTTCCAGGACGTCAACATGTTGTCAGATAAGATAGCTGTAACTCTATACCTTTGCCTCATTAAGTATGTATGTATCTATGAAAATGCAAATTAGTCTGACTGAACCTGTAACTTGCCAGTTGACCAACATGTTGGCTGGTACTCGCTGTGTCCTGAGGATAAATGGATGGCTGTTCCATCATGCTGTATGGAAGAAGACTTGAAACTAGCGATTGAGACCCTAAACTCTGGCTTATTGCTGGCCATTAGAAAGAATGCAGGTTTAAGAAGAGGTGGTCGTGTTGCTCTGGCTCTATCTATCTGGCATGGAGAGGAGGTCATGTTGCTCTGGCTCTATCTATCTGGCGCGGAGAGGATGTTGTGTTGCTCTGGCTCTATCTATCTGCCGTGGAGAGGAGGTCATGTTGCTCTGGCTCTATCTATCTGGCGCGGAGAGGATGTTGTGTTGCTCTGGCTCTATCTATCTGGCATGGAGAGGAGGTTGTGTTGCTCTGGCTCTACTTGTTTGGCGATGCCGGGAAGCTGCTTGACATCCTCCTGGATCCACCTTCTCACATATGTTCACATTATATGCATTAGTTTTTGTCATATGGATTGTCTATGTTGTTACTCTGTATACACAACATGTACTGCACGTCTGTCCATCCTGGAAGGGGGATTCCTCCTCTGTTGCTCTTCCTGAGGTTTCTTCCATTTTTTTCCCTGTTAAAAGGGTTTTTTTTTGGTTAAGTTTTTCCTTATCCGATGAGAGGGTTGTACTGTAAAGGTCAGAGGATGTCGTATCCTGTACAGATTGTAAAGCCCCCTGAGGCTGATTTGTGATTTTGGGCTATACAAATAAAATTAACCTGACTTGACTTAAGGCACTTCCACATTGTATTCACTTTTCAGAACCAGAGGTTGCCGCCTGGTGCATATATGAATCTCTACCACTCTGCCTGTGCTGTCTGTAATAAGCAGGTTACAATTAGTAATAGCGTCTCTCTCTTATTACATCTTCCAGCTGTAGGCAGCTCGGAGCACTGCTCACTTCACTGGCTTATGTTGTAGACTGAGGAAAAGGCTCATGCACCACTTCTCCCTGTCCGTACTGGTTGGAGCCCACGCCCAGTAGTTCCTCAGGCTGCCCACACATCTGCGGCCAGTCACA
>CAKALG010042499.1:0-25175 GCA_916700815.1 Helicolenus hilgendorfi
CTGCTGCTGCTGCTGCTGCTGCTGCTGCTACTGCTGCCGCCACTGACCACAGCCATCTGAACTCCTTTCCCATTCTGACCCCAGGCAGCACACAGTCTGCTGCTTCATTAGGTCACTCCACCACCTCTAGCTAGGGGGGAATTTTAAGGCAGGTCCAGTCTGGATTACCATATGGCTCCTCTTGGTTATGCTGTCATGAAATATGAATCCAGCACAAAGACTACTGCTCCTAACGCGCTCAGAAGTGTCACATGCACAGTTCGACACTGCGAGAACTCTGGGGGCAGCGATGTTGCAAAGATTTCATCACGCTTGAAAGTCGAGAGTTTTTCTATTGTGAGTTTGCAGGGTTCACGGTTCACGAGTCCACATTCTTCACCTAAGCTCGGTACACATTTTCTTCACCTACTTCAATGCACAAAAAGATGTTGCTAGACACAAATATAAAGGTGTTGGAAAAATCTGCTCTTTTGGAAAAGTCATCATGTCGTGGATGTAGCACTTGTAATAATAGCATCTAGGAAGAAAACTGATTCTTCAACACTCTAATTGCCTCCTTCTCCACCCACACCCTCAATTAGAGCAAATAAAATCCTCCCTTTGTGGAAAAAAGTGCTCTGCAAAACTGCAACAGCGGACATGAAGCAATCGTTTGACTTTTAAACTGCAGAGGCACAATCTGTGTGTCAGGTAAGGAAAACGGTTTTATTCCTTAAAGCCCAGAGGTGGCTTAAGTGACAGAGGCCCAGATGGTGGAATCAACATGCCTGGGAGGTGAACACAGACTGACAAGACAGCCAAGGGTCTTCCATGATGATGTGTGTACAGTAGAGTTCCTCACTCACCTCTCTCTCTATTTCCTCTTTTACTAAAATATTAAACCTTACAGGATTTACCTGAGCAACATGTCGAATAGGTCTATTTTGCACACTTTCTGTATGCAAGAGAGTCGTGCGTAAGATTATTTTTCAGTATTTTTTAGGTCACTAAAAAAATAGAACGTAATGAAAATATATTATAAAACACAGTGTGAAGAATCACTGGAACAAGTTGAATTGTCTTACCCATCTGGCGGATTATTGTCTCACTCATCTGGCAGTATATTTCACCCAACTGGCAGCATTTGTCTGCATGACGGAGAACTGGATCTGGTTCTGATTCACGTTGATAAACTTCTTCGGTCCCATTTGCCATTTCTGACAGGTGTTGGCCGTACGTATGAAAAACAATATCTCAAACTCCCGGCCTAAGCTGTGGGACAACCTTTGGGGTGTTGAATGTCACCATCTGTTGAGGACCCGCTTAGTTGAAGTCATTACAGCACGTGGAGTGGAGAGCGCTGCTCCAGCTTGCACCCATGAGGACCACGGTTTATTGCACAGAAACTCAGGTGGGCCCTGATCTGATTTCAGAGGCTCAGTTGGCGATCGGTGGGAGCATTTGGGTTGACATTATCCACTTCTAATTGTTGTGCACACAAGGAAATCCGCTTCCTCAAATGTTGAGGTGATTTATTGGCTCAACCAAATATTACATATAAGTGCAGTATTAGTGGGAGTTGTTATGTAGCCTACTTTAATGTAAGCTAAAGGCCATACAACAATGTATTGTCTTTGAGCACATACTGTAAGCTGTACAGTCTGAACTACTACTAACATTTTTTTTTAATTACGTCCACCTCACCATTTCTTTGATCGCTTTAAAGCTGCTGTACTTTGAACAACATCAGCATTAATTTGGAGTTGTGGTTTTGTTAAGCACACAACCTACATGCAAGTCATTCCTTAATGGAGTTTACTACTTGTATTGTATACTTGTATACATTCTGATGTAGCGAACATTTAACTCATATGACTGATCAGCTGTTTCTGCTGTGGTGTCTTCTCAGATATTTCCATGACAGCATGTCTTTATCTCCAAACAGCATGAAACATGGCCAATACTAGTGGACATGAAAGAACTATTCCTAAAGACCTTTCTACATTTTTTTCTCTAGATGGTTAGATGGCCAAGCCGATTGTTTTGTTTCCAGTTTGCAACCTCTTCTTCTTCTACTCTGTTTACTGGCGGATTACAGCCATGCGTAGCCGATAGCGCCAACTTCTGACCAAACTACGCTGTTGCCGAGTTTACTCGCTCTAGCTTTACTAGCCTGCATATTGATTGTTTTTAAGCTCAATAAACAGATCATATTTGACAGAATTTTATCCTGGACATTGAAATCCAGGACATGTGGAGCAGCACCAATTTATTCTAACGCAAACCCTGACTGAACCAGAGAGTAACTGTGCTGTAAAACAAAGACAACGAGCTAAAAGAAGCTCAGTGGAGCTGTCTGGTGGCGACTTTAATAATGCATAAAATGCACGGTTGAGTTCAATGAAGCTCCTGCAGTTATTTTCCTTCTGTTTTGCAAATATGCAGTAGATGTATACGTCATATTGAACACCCACCCTTTAAAGATGCTCACAGGCGACTCAGGTCCAGTGCTTTGAGATCGGCCTACTGCACAATTAGTTCCGTCAGTCTTCCATGGTAAACAGAGTTTGATTAAGTTTTCTGGTGTTGATGTGTACACACTGCAGGGTGCTCCATCTTTCATCCCTGCCTCAGGATTCTGTCACACATCAGCAGGAAAGGAGACTGAGGTGCGCCGATTCACCATAGCCAAACTTATCTCCCAGCAGATAATTCTACAGAGAGGAAAGGTATTATGTTTCTCAAAACCAACTCACAGCCATAGAATCCTGGTTGATGCGCTTCTCAGGTGGCCATCATATTGCCTGAATGGATTTCAAGCAGTGATGCGGAACAATTCCTTTGAGAAAGGAACCCATTCAAATGAAGATAAAGTCATTAAACTGCAGCAGCTGTCCTTGGATCTTTGCTTTTTCCTCGATTGCCTGTGATGAAATTGTGTGCCGCATATGTTTCAAGGATAAAATACTCTTGAGAATGATGTTTATTCTCAGCGCACTTGCATTGAGAGGTGTTTTTCTCCATTACTGCTTGAGGACTGTCAGTTGTCAGTTTTCCACTTCTTGCAATTGGTATAAATCAGCTTGATCTTATTACGGGTGAATCTTCATAGGCTTTAAATGCGGGCATTTTAAAGACATCTTGCACATACATTCATCCCCATGCACACACTCGCGCACACTCCCAAAAGTCATTTCTAGAGCCAGCCTGCATTGCAGAACTTATCCAGCCTCCCATTGAGTGGATGAATTTACACACACCTTGTCTGGTCTCAGGGATGTCTGCCTGCTGGCCTGGCATTCTAGCGATTTGTTACAACCTGGCACATTTCCCGTCTTCTCTGAAAAACCAACTCTGCCTCATACCTGGCTGTGTGTGCTTCATCTCCCCATGCAGAATGGGGGTATTGCCGTCCCACAGGTCTACAACATGCTAGGCTCTGAAGGTGTAGCCTGCTCAGTTGGCAAGGAGGGGAAAGAGGAGCAAAAATAGTTTACTCGGTAACAAAGGCTTATTTTGGTAAACCATTGTACAGTCACTGCAGTTGCAAAGCCAATCAATACCCTGCTAACTGGTTTATATGTATGTAAAATCATGTATTTGGACATGTTATCTGCAATTTTGTAGATAGAAAATGTCACAATTGATGTTTTCTTTTGGTTTTGAATGTGTGAAACCAGAACGTCTCTTGTTGGTTTGATGTTTTATACACAAAGTTGTTTTGTAATCCCATGTGGAACGGGCCAAATGTTTGGCACGACATGAAAATTGAAGTAAACTAACACCGTTTGACGGCGCTGCATTTGGATCTTGGCAAACACATCATTGTGCCTTTTACTCAGCCTGTGAAGTTTATCCCATTTCTATCGTGCATTTTGTGAAGTGTGAATGTCTATTTTCACCTTGCTACTTGTTATCTTCATTGCAGATGTAAAACACTACCGCCGAGGGACTCAATAGGTTACCAGAGTCATTGAGTTTCAAATATCTTGAAGGTTGGGTTTTTTTAGGCGATAAGGAACAAAAGCAAAGGGTTGCATTGGTGGGGCCATGTTGCCATGTTGCTAGAGGGTAGCAGTGAGGAGATGAAATAGCACGTCCAGTTGGAAGGCTTTGCAGACAGCATTGAGATATCTTAGTAGTTGTTCTTTGTCTTAAGCAAAATGCTATAATCTGCAGCATGCTATAAAATGGACTATAGACCCCAGTCCACTGACTTTAGGTCTGAGCCTTTTGTTCTAAGTTCAAATAAAAGGAAACCATAATGTTAAGCATAATATCACATTTTAGACAATAGTGTGTGAGTCCAATACTAACAAAAGCTCACGCCTTCTCACGCCTACTCTGCTTTCATATTTTATCAAACTGAAATGTCTGAAAGGCATTGGGGACTGATGCAAGCGTTATTTTTGGACGGACATGTCAATATACACACTGCTACACACATACAGTAGTGTCCTTTCAAAAAAAACTTTGTCCTAACAGGAAGCTAAGGTTTAGGCTTAGGTAGGGTTAGGAAACAGTCGTGGTTGACGTTTACTTCACTGACTAACGACTCACGTGACTAGCGATTGACGGGACTGACGATACCAGCAAGTAAACTGACTGGCGACTGATGTGACAAAATAAGTCAACATTACTTTCAGCCTCTCAAGAGACATGAACAACGGTCTGCTGGTCGAAAGTCTTGTTTGTTTGACCCATCCACCACCCCTCCCTCCCGCCCTTAACGGACTCTCACGCCACTAATACTAAGCCGCTTTCTCCGAACTCCGAATAAAGCCGCGGATGGGTTTACGTTGGAGTTAGTTGAAAGCCCTGTTCGTCACATACTGTCCCTACACTGCCCAATTGGTTGTATGTTATGAGCTGGAAGTGAGACCAGGTTGGGCACTACCCATGAACAAAGACAGGTTAATAAAGAAAAGGTTTTCCCAGTTTGTTGTGGAAGAACTTGACTGGCCTGCACAGAACCCTGACCTCAACCCCATCCAGCACCTCTGGGGTGAACTGGAATGTCAGTCAGGCATTGTAGTCCAGCATCAGTGTTGGACCTCATTAATGCTCTTGTGGTTGAATGGGAGCCAATCCCTGCAGCCAAGTTCCAGTAACCAGAAGAGTCGAGCCCGTTCTAGTAGCAGATTAATACCCATGGTTGTGAAATCATCAGCAATCACATATGAATGATATGTTCATGTGTCCACATACTTTTAGCCATATTTTGTATTTAATTCCCCCAAAGCTCTGTGTTGCTGGATGACGCTGCATTGCACTGTGCGTTGATTCAGGGTCAACGCTCTCTTTTTCTCCCACGGTTTCTCTCTCTATGCCCTCGATATATCTTGCTGAATATGTTTATTTTAGAGTGCTGAAGGATGTGGGCTCTCAGTGTAGATATATCAGTGAATTTATGTCTTTTGGTCAGGCAAGAGCCTTGTGTTTACGCTTTCAACAAACTTACAAAAAAAGCCTTGAGGCATGAGAAACCCATCCCAGGATGTGATGACACCGGATAAAATGAAAGCATTTCTGTTCAGAATCAGACAGTTGGATGGATAAAAATGCAGGTGAGTCAGTTTCCAGAGGAAACAATGCGTCAGAATCCCAGGTACAGGTGGATGTTGGGGTGGAGGTGGGCTGGGGGACAGGCTTGAATGGTGAGTAAAACAGCAGAGTGGTGAAGGCTGAAATCATTCGGTGTCCACTGCAGTTTTATCTGTTTTGATAATTTTCTTGTAACAAGTGTCAGAAAATAGCTTGCTGGTTTATTGTCACAACAGTTTACCTGAAATGTCTTTTCTTAAATTGTAAACTGGATAAGAACAGGAGAGTTTCTTATAAGAAAACACCTGTAGTTATTCAGTTGAAATGCTTTGACCCATCCTAACAACTTACCGGACATGTGTCAGTCATATTTTGCCATAGGTTTTTAGCCATGCTAGTGAAAACTGGCATTTCCATTAGCCACAATGTGCTAATTGTATAGCAAATGTTAGCAGGCTAACACGCTAAACTAAGATGGTTAACATTGTACCTGCTAAACATCAGCATTTAGCATTGTCAGTGAATTCATGTAAGCATGCTTATGTTAGAATTTAGCTGTAAGTGTTGTGCTGTGTCTAAGTAAAGCAAAACCGCTAGCGTGGCTGTATAAGCTTAATCTTGTTCATGCTTTAGGATACCCAATTTTTGTACCTGTTTTTAAATTATGACAACCACAACTGATTGAAATAACTTACATAACCATATATGTATTTATATTAGGCCTAATGTCAAATCTCTGATGCTTAATTACGAAAAATGCAGGGACATGCATTGAAAACAATATGGCAGAAATGAGTGATATTTGTCTTTTAATTTAGCATTTACCACTTTCAGAGTTTTGTCTGACACTTTATGTATTGAAAGTTGGGGTTTATGATGAAATAACTGAAAATAAGTTTAGAGCTTTTTGATGATATGAAATATGTCAGCTAACACACGACCAATATTCTTTACATTTTTTGAGTAGTTCTTGGTAAGGGATTCTTTTTCCAAGAATCTAAATTGGGTTGAAAAGTGAATGTTTTTGAGACACCTAGGTTACATACAGTATAAATGCTTTCATTTCACGCTGCACCCTCCTTCAAACTGAAGTACCCCACTTGTAGGTAACCTCGGTGCATTTCTTTTATTTTCAATTTTCAACCAAATTTTGCTCAATTCCAACTTTGACGTCTTTTGACCTGCAAATCCCAAAACCCAATGCTTATCACAGTTTAGGTTCCCCCTGTTGAGACTTGGACCAGTGTGGCTACTTTTGATTTGAGCACTTAGCTTTAAAGTCAATATGACTCAGCCCTGCGTCTCTAATGTTAGCACACCAAACTAAGTGACTATACAAGTTCTTTTAAAAGCTTAGATGTGGTGTTTTTTCACAGCAAATAGTGCTTCTCTGGCATCCTTAGTCGAACCTGTTAATTGATTGAGTGAAAAAAGAAAGAAAGCATCAGTCAGTCTTTTGGGAACAAAACACTTTGAAGTCCATCAGTAGAAAATCCATTTGATTTGTTTTATATAATTGCATGACTCATAGTAATTGCTTTCATAACAGACCCGCATGGCACAATTATCTTAAACAAGGCATTGTTTGAGACATGTGTGGTTATCTACCCTTGCACTTAAATTAACTTTACTGGTACCCAAAGCCTTTTTCTGGCTGATGTAACCTTGTTATACCAACACAGCACTAGAGCAACACACTTAAGCATTCAGCCCACTGAAACGTTGGATCTAATCTTAAAAACTTGAACTAGAGTGAGTCTTTATTGATTGTGAGCCCGGAGAGCAACAATGGGCGCTTTACCCTCTAATGGGATTGTGTTCTTTGTTTGCAACACAAAAGTACACCTCTGACATGACTTTTTTCATTTGCAATCAAACAAACCGTGTCCGTCCGCATCATGGGAAGTTAGCCCTCTAATGTTACCGAAGCCTGAAGCGCTCCTTGATTGTTACCGTGCTGCCAAAATTAAATCTTTTCTAATTTCACCCAGCACTTGTCGAGATTGTTGTCTGTGATTTTTCAGATTGCTTTCTTTGATTGTTTTGTCTCTGAGCAGCTCAGATTGCCTTCAGTAATAATGTGTCACTTTTCATGTATCATTTTATTTAAGCCTGATGAAATGCGCTGTGAGAGACAGTAGCTGGATTACATTAAAAAGGCCGTCGGCTGTACCGAGTTCATTATTCATTTTTCTTTTTTTCCTGCATTATAGGCCTTGTCCCAGAGAAGCTTCAGAGATTTGTATGCTTGATTGTATCCTTGATGACAAAAAAAAGGAGTCTCTGATGCTTTTAGGAGAATTATTACTCCATTGTTCTGCTTTTATTCAGGACAAATTGGGTGTTAGGTTGAATTGGTAATCAATTGAAAATTCCCTGTCCTTTGGTTTGATGGGGGTAATCACAGTTGTTCACTCTCTAGATGATCCCAGTATACCTGTTTGTCTCTATCAAAGTGTCTGGAAGCATTTCTTCTTCTCTCTGATTTTCAGTTTTTAAATTGAGTGCCACAAATGATGCACTGCACAAGATGTCTGTTTGAACTGCCGTGTTGCTCAGGTATACTGCTTCTAGCCGTTTTCTTTTTTATAGCTTTACATGTAGTACAAGTTTTTGAATTTTCACAGAAAGGTTTTGAAGGCCTTTACCAGTTACATGAAGCTAAAATCTATGCTGCTTTTTAAATAATCAATAGTGGATTCATCTGTACAGTATGTAGTGAAACACTGAAATCGGTGTTTCTTCAGTTGCCAGAGACTCCAGTTTATGAAACGTCTTAAAATCTTTTTTTTCTGTCTGTATTAAATAGTTAACAGCTTTTTTTATTTTATCCTACAGTTTGTCAGGCTGTTCTCATACTCTGTTCGACGCTGGAAATTCATAGGACGATGCACGAAAAATATGGAATAACTTTGGTAAAATAACATACAAACCGTTATATGAGAATACGTTGAGTATGTAAAGCGTCTTTGAGAGCTTGAAAAAGCAGCCCATAAATCTGATGTATTAGCATTACCCTGTAAGTTAATATTTTTGCCATGTACACACATTACGAGATGGAAAACTTAAAGACACAGTAGTCATGTTTCCATTCAATTGTCAAATGAATTTTAAGCAAACTTTTGAAATGTTGTAAAAACATAATGCGAATTAGAGCGTTTCCATCAACTGGTTTGGAGCATGAAAACTCAGCTACAGTGTAGTTTGGTCAGAAGTTGGCTCTATAAGCTACGCACGGCTGTCATCTGCATGTAAACAGAGTAGAAGAAGAGGTTGCGAACCGGAAACAAAACAAGTCGGCTTGACCATTTAATCATCCACGAGAATAAAATCGATGGAAGTCTTCAGGGTTTTTTTTGGAATTTGTCAGGAAAACTTTTTAAGTTTTAATTGTTATTTCATGTCAGCTAGTATTGGTCATGTTTCATGTTGTTCGTAGACTAAAAGCATGTGCGTTATGGGAATATCCGAGAAAAAGTCAGCAGCGCATCAACTCTTTTTTCAATGAAGGGAAAAAACACTTTAAGCTAGCATAAAAACCTTTTTTTATCAAATTTTCATACAGCTTTTCTAATGCAATATTTCAAAATGTGCATAAAAATATGTGAATGGAAACACGGCTGGTGATGAGAAATACAGTTTCCAAGTCCTAAACCTGTGTGTCTGTAGTAATTGTTCAGCTGCCTCTCCATATCAGACCAAAATATCCTTTGAGTGTTCTTATATCAAAGACTGATGATGAACAGCGGGCATGTACATAAATGTATCAATCAAATATGATTTGGGCCGACGCGTAAACCCCATTCAACATAAGAAGCCACACTTGTCTTGCCAACCGATATCATAGTAGGAGGTGTTTGTTTGGATATCAGTCGGCGAATACTTTGTTTACTTTGCCAAAAAGGATGTTGCTGAAGTCAAATTTATTCCTTTCTCCAGCAGTGTCTTCTACCTCCTGATCTAACAAGGCGGTGAGGGAGGTGTGGGTGGAGGCCAGCAGTCCTCCACAGCTTCATATCTCTCTCCAGCTCTGTATCGTGCCATGTTCACTAAGCCATGCCCATCTTCGACTGATCCAATCAAGTTATCATAGCTACAGTATATATCCCCTCTACATTATTAGGTTTCACTCTGAAATACGACACCTTCACAGGAGATAAAGAAGCAAAACTGCCATTTCGCTGCGATTTTAAAAGGCTCACATTATAGTTCAAGGATGATTCCAGTTTATTATAATATCTTATTTTCACATTTTGTGGCCATTTCTTCTACCAGTCATGATAATGTTGTACTCTTCAAAGAGATTTGGGAACATGGCATCAAAGGAACAGAGTCCAACAGGGCAAGAAACACAAGCGTACAGACAATCAGACCCCAAAATATAGATTATATTCACCACTTTATTAGACAGTAAAAACTAAAAATATGATATCAATTTTCTCTTTAACTTCGGCTAACCTGAGGGTTTGTTTGAAAGCTGTCTGATCGTCTGACTGCTTGTGTTCCCTGTTTCTCTTTAATGATGTCACTGTGTTTCTGGATCTCAGCATTTACCTCGGTGAGTACAGTCGGTGTTACCATAACGACTAGAAATGATGGCTAAACATACAAACATACTATCAATGTTGTAATAAACCATAGGTGGATCTGTTGGCTGAAATGGAATATAATATTAATATATATGTTTTCTTTAGTGTATAATGATATGAAACTAAGAATCGTTGTGTTTTTGTTACCTTACAATGAGCCGTTTATTGCTACATATTACACAGCTTTGTTGAATACTCGATTCTGATTGGTCAATCACGGTGTTCTTTGGTCTGTTATTTCTTTATAGCAGACCGTTGCTATGTATAACAGACCGTTGCTATGTATAACAGACCGTTTCTATGTATAACAGACCGTTGCTATGGGCGCAGTTCTGATGTTGGACTCTGGTGGACCGTTTTTGTGTCAAATTATTGATTTCTTAAGTAAGTAGCCGTGTAATAAACGGAATAATGAACAGCTAGCAGGTAAAGGCGATGAGAGACCGGCATAGCCCAGTCTGGGTTTCTTTACATCATCCCTCACATATAAGGAGCAGGTCTTCTTCACAGAGTCCACCATGTTTCTACAGTAGCCCAGACTGGACAAACCAAACACTGTCTTTCAAAAGGGCCATTTGCATTTTCGCGTTTTCTTGTCGGCCACTGTAGTTCTCCTCCACACTTGGTGCAATCTGCAACTTCACCGCTAGATGGCGCCAATACTACACACTGCACTAGAGCTGCAACAATTAATCGATTAGTTGTCAAGTGTTAAAGTAATCGCGAACTACTTCATTAATCGGTTTGAGTATTTTCTTAAGAAAAAAAGTATAAATTATCTGATTCCAGCTTCCTAAATGTGAATATTTTCTGGTTTCTTTACTCCTCTATAAAAGTAAACTGAATATCTGTGAGTTGGGGACAAAACAAGACATTTGAGGACGTCATCTTGGGCTTTGATCAACATTTTCTGACATGTTATAGCCCAAACTACTAATCGATTAATTTAGAAAATTAACAGATTAACCAACAATGAAAATAATCGTTAATTAGTTGCAGCCGTGCACTGCACCTTTAAATACTATGAAATATAAGCATGATTTAGGTAATTTGAAAATGCATAACAAAAATCTAAATCTGATCCGATTACAGTCTGAACGGACAGGTTTTAATCATGTCTCGGGTCCAGCTGGTGAAGATTAAAACACATGAGTGGGTGTGTGTTCGCTGCAAAATGGACATCAGTAAAACACAAAGTTAAAGTGAGCAACAAACACCAAATATAATTATTATGGTGATGAGGCTCAGGTTGAACATAATCTTTTAATATTATATAGAAAATATGTTCTATTCTTGTTTTTTTGTGAGTGTGTGTGTTTGGAGATATTCACAGGATTGAAGGGAAAATACTCTTATGAACAAATTCTATGGAAATCCTTGAACTTAACTTGGGATGTGTTTTTAATGGTCCCAGACTTCAGTTTCTCTGATGTCAGCTGGAAGCGCCTTGCAAAAAGAGCCTGAATTCCACTTCCACTGAATTTTCTTGGATGGGTCGATCTCAGTGGCACACTGTAATGTAATTTTTTTTCCCCCTCATTCTTTTATCTACTATTTCAAAAAAAGCTTTTGATCTGAATCTACAAGGGGGAGCCTGTGAATGTTATCATTATGAGCATAATTTCAACTGGAATATAATTTTTCAAGGAAGCTGCACAATAAGTGAAACTGACAATTTCAAGATGAGATAGAAAACAGATGGGGACAGAGACTAAATGAATAGTTCCCAACTTAAGAGGGGGGCTGTAGTTTGTGAAGATAGTCAAGCTGTCTGCTTTAAGTTATATTTTCTTGGACTCTTTGTTCTTTTTCTGTGTCTTCATCAGCTACTGAATGGACTCACTTTTCTCTGTTTGTTTGTTTCATGTGTGTTAGTCTGGATCGAGTGATGTAAAAGCACATAAGCTTTTAATTAAATTCTTCACTGTGGCCAAGAGGAGGCATTGTTTTTCTGCAGAAGTAGTGCTTTGGCAAAGAAAAGGTCTTATATATGTATATGCACACATTATTCTAACACTGATGTTTAGCATTTTTGAAATGAACCTCTTTATAAACACAAAGCCTTTCATTCTTAAATCATAGCAACAATTTGAAGAAATTCAGCATGTGAGGTTGTTTTCTAACAAAAGGAAAAATTGTTTTGTTTTTGTGTTTGTTTATTTGACCTTTATTTAATCACAGTGGTCTCTTGAGATCGAAATCTCATTTTAGAAAGAGTCCTGGCCAAAATGGCAACATAATTATGTTACAAGAACCACCAGAACCAACACTAACAGAAGGAAAATACATAAAAAAAGGACTATGAACGCATTAAAACCCACTTCCTAACATCAAATAACTCTGTTAATGAAAGAATGTTTGTTCCATTTATTGACTAATATCATTTTCATTGACGATATCGTTTATGTTAAAAGCTAAAATCCATTCTGTTTTTTCCCGCAATAGATGCAGCATGTGTCCTTGATGCAGAGGAAGTCCAGCGCCTGGTTCAGCCTTTGTAGTCGAGCCCAGTCCTGTGCACTGGCTGTATAACACTGTGAGGAAGTGATAACTTCACACAGAGTGTGGCAGTACGACTTTGTTTTATGTCTCCACAGAAAGTATACTATAAAGAAACTTCAGAAGCATCAGAGCACCTTCAAAGTGGCGGAAAGCACAAGTCGGGCCTTGATTTTGTTTCTCTTCCCCCTTCTGTCTATCCTCGGCTGGGAAAAAGTAACGCAAAAAAGTCAAATAAGCACGCTTGTTACGTAACTGGCTTTAAGTAGGCTACGTAAGTTACATAACAAAGTCAATGTTGACTTGGTTTCACACAGGACACGTACAGCAGTCTCCTGGGTGAATGTCCTTTGTTTGTTTAACCCAGGGGTCAGCAACCTGCGGCTCCGGAGCAACATGTGGCTCTTCAGCTCCTCTCCAGTGGCTCCCTGTGGAACTGTTTTTTGTTTACATTTTCATGGTTATTTATCATTGTTGTAGGTCTATGGTACGACGGTACGACGGAGTATTAGGGCTGCATTGAGGGAAAAAAAATTAATCTGAGATTTCAAGAATAAAGTCATAATATTACGAGAAAAATGTCGTAATATTATGAAAATAAAGTCATAGGTTTACGAGAAAAAACGTCTAATGTTACCAGAATAAAGTCATAAGTTTAACAGAAAAAAAGTCGTAGTGTTATGAGAATAAAGTCATAATATTATAAAGTAGTAATTTTATGTTTTATTTTCTTTTTTTCTTGTAAAGTTATGATTTTAGTCTGGAAATCTCAGATTTTTTTTCCCTCAATGTGGCCCTAGTACTCCATCGTGCATTTGCACTTTGGCCATCACTGCATTAAACATATATACTATATACTTAGACTATAAGCTGTGTTACCTTCATCACAATGCTCAAATGTTTTGCGGCTCCAGACAGATTATTTTTTTTTTTGCCTAGAACGGCTCTTTTGATAGTAAAGGCTGCTGACCGCTGGTTTAACCAATACATACATACATACATAGATCCATCCTCCACCCAAGCACACTATTTCTCTTTTTACAAGGGACTCCCTAAATACTTGGTATTTCACCCGAACGGGCGTGGTTTTGCAGGACGTAGCAGTGCACGCTTCGGCGAGCCCTTTAATCTCGGGGTTAAGGCAAAGATAAGGTTATTAAACACCGCTTAGGTTACACATTTGATAGCTTATCCAAAAAGTGCATCAGGCACACAACGCTCCGTGGGATGCAGGATGTAAGGCACCGCCCCCCAGGTGAAATAATACTATGTCAGTTGCTCTGAGTGTCTAATAATGACGCGGATGGGTTTACATTGGGGTTAATTGAAAGCCCCGTGGATCTTATACAGACGCTAAAGAGTGGGAAGGAGAACAGAGTTGTTGGCACATGACAATGACATCCCCATTCCTGAGTACAAAGCTTTGATTAGTTTTTCCAACTCAGCCATTAATGAGCACGACACAAGTCTCATTTAAACCCCTGAGGAAAGAAAGAGGAGCAGTACTGATCTGAACCAGGCTACTGATATATAACAACCTCACACTGTTTTTTTTGCACACAGGGTGTGACTATCCGGGCAACGTCACCAGTGATTTCAGAAAAACATGTCAAAATGCATTCATTAGCAGACTACGTATGTGTTCCTTGATTTCAATATGGAAATTATTGCAAAGGTAATGAACTATTCTGCTTTTCAGCTTTGGATTGGAGCACATTTATAGTGTACGCGTAATCACGACGGAGATGAATAGGTGGCTGGTGATAATGGTGACCGGGAGCAATATTGAATATGTGAATGGATCTTTGCATTTGCTGGGCCCGCTCGTTGCTCAGATAGCTCTCCTTATGGGCACTATTACTACTCATGGCTGACAGTGACAGCCAATCAATGAGCACTAACTGCATCAATTGAGGCTGTTGTGCTAAATACTCTAAATCGACAGCATTGGTATAATATATAGAGCTGAGAGAGCGGCTGTCATTTGGGGAGACAAGGTAAATGGATAATTATTCCTTTAGTGCTTATCACATGTGTAATTGTAGTTTCTCATACGAGTGATTATTTCCTGCAGGAGTTTATGTGGAACCCCGGCGCTGCTTCAGTTGTTCAGTCTCCCACAGGTGTGAAAATGTTCAAATTATATAATCATATAATTCAAGTGCAAACTAAATGCAGGTCTGCGGGAATAAAAGGTGACTATTTTTGTCTCTCACCTTTCCGTCTGCGGTAAAACAAGCAAAACATAATATTAGTCGCATGCTTGGAATACTAACACCCACCGAATGACAAATATTAGAGAGTGTGAAGTGACAAGGATTTTATAACCACAACATAACACTAATCACTGGCACATCGAGCAGGATTCTGCAGCCAAAGGAACATTAAACACTAAATGTTCATCAAGTAAATAAATCATTACCTTGAGCTCAACAAATTAGAGGCTCCAGACTGTCAAAATGTCAAATGTTATTTCAGTCTAATGATATTCTTTACTTTGTGCAATAAATCAGTTAATATGAATTGTCACCCCTTTTTCAGATGCTGTATTTTCTAATTTTGGAACAAAGCTGCTCATATACAAACACAGTCTCCTTACAAACAGCCGGTGCGATGATACAGGGTCTTATTCACTCTGCAGCAGCAGCCTCTAGTCGCATATGGCAGCGTGCAGATGGACAATCTGTTTGGGGCTTCAAAGTTAGGAGGCAAAGTTCATTAACACGCCGTGAGCTTTGAGCCTGCGATTAGAAAATAATTTCATCATCCTTCTAATTATAGTCAAACATTTCCAAAGTTTCTCCCGGCGTGCCAATCATCATCGCAACTTTAAATAAATAACATCCTCGTGGAGGTTAAGTTCACATCAGAATCACTTCATTTGCTGCACAAAATAAATGTGCATTAGTTTGTCTTGGTGTGACGGCCCATCAGCATCCGTCAGGGAAAACACCAGAGCATCCTGGCAAACACGTCCCAGACATAAAAGATGTCGCACTCACCAGCGACAGGAGACTTTATATTAAACTGTACAAGTATACATCCAACACCTTGTTCTGCTTAAAGGGCCAGTGTGTAATATGTAGGGGGATCTATTAGAAGAAATGGAATATAATATTCACAACTGTTTTCTTTAGTGTATAATCACCTGAAACTATGAATCATTGTGTTTTCGTTAGCTTAATGTGAGCCGTTTATATCTACATAGGGAACGGGTCCTCTTCACGGAGTCCACCATGTTTCTACAGTAGCCCAGATTGGACAAACCAAACACTGGCTCTAAAAAGTGCCTTTTGCGTTTTTACATTACCTGAAGGCCACCGTAGTTCTCCGACACGCTTGTGAAACTGCGATAACGTGCAAAAACATGGTACCGCCAGCTGCCGTCTGACTACTGTTCAAAAATCAGAAGGATTTCGAAACCAAAGCAGAGTCTCAACAAAACATTTGGTTTCAGAGACTTTCCTGCATTCTGGTGACTTCTAAAGAATGAAAATAACAAAATAAGTTCAATATCATGGCAGATTTGCCAAAATGCATGCCCCCTTTCCTTTAAAACTATCCATAAGAAACGTGAATTCTGAATATGAAATATGAAATATGAGTACTTATTTTTCTTAGTACTCAACATTTCTCTCACCATCTCTCACTCGGTGAGGAGGACGAGGTGTGAGCGGGTGTGTGACTGTATTGTTGTCAAGGTGGAAACAGTAGGCTTATACACAGGCTGTACAGTGCCAGAAACAGATAATGAAAAGGAAATTTGGGAGATTTACGGGACAATTGTGACCTCGGGAGGAAAGCGGGACGTGGCAATGAAAAACGTGAGTCAGGAGGGTTGGCAGGGATGCTTCTTTTGCTCCTAAAGTAGTGTTATTATGGTATGGATGGACTGTGAGCGAGGCATACCATGGTTTGCTTTGAGGCTCACCGTACCACGTCTTGGAAAGGAAGCAATGAGCAGAAGGGTACTAAGTTGTTTGCATTCTGCAGCCACACCGCCAGATGCCACCAAATCCTACACACTCTCCCTTTAATGTATGTGTAACAGAATAGGACATAAATTAAACAAAGATGAAGAGGGAGTTCCAGATTTAATAATGAACACATTTTCTTCCAATTAGGTTAGTGTTCTTTGTTTAACACAAGCAGACTCGTTTACTTTAACTTGTTTACTCTCTCCCGGTTTCCCTCCTTCCCCACCTGCATCTTAGACGTGGGCTGGAAAAGGAGGAGGAAAAAAAAATGTCTAAGAGCGTGGGGACATCTTCCTGTGAGATTCAGAAAATAGCTGGCTCTCCTGGGCCGCATTAGTCTGAAGGTCATCGAAGGGGAAAATGACCCTGGTTCCTCCCTCTCCTCTCTCCTGCTGGCCCTCTCCTCGTCTCTCCCCCCTGTAATTGAGTATGGTGCGTGGTCAGGGAGCCTGTGCTCATTGGCGGTCTGAACATGGTAGTTAGTTACACACGTTTTCACCGTAATTACCAGGCAGACTCTCCCTGTCTCTAGATCTTTTCAAGGTCGCATCAATTTCACAGCTATCCACACTATCCGCCCCCGCTCCATCTCTCTGTGTGTGCCGACCGCTGTCATTACAGGCTTTCAGACCCTCTTCCTCATTGTGAACTTCCTCCTCCTCCTCCTTTCTTAAAAGCATATCAAAACCAAAATGGCAATTATTAGTTGATCATCCAATCTTTTTTTTTCCCCCGCAACTGTCGCCGCTGCGGGAGGAGTGTTGCGATAACCTTCTAGTCTGAGAGTGACTCATCTCTGGCTGTAAATGTTATTACTGACTCACTTTAATGCAGATTTACTACTTCTCTAACCGCCATTAAATGCTGCTTGACTGCGTCGGAGGGAAGAGGTCAGTGATTTTGGCAAAGGCACCTAAACATTTGAGTGGCCTCGGAGTGTAATGCAAACCCGACTGAGGCCAGAGTCCCTGACATAAGCAGTTCTGCAGCGCCAATGCATTCCGTTCACGTTCCCCACCTCTTTCACTGCGTGTCTCGGATCAGCTGCATTGCTTATACAACGGGATGTCTGCTTCCTCCGTCTCTTCCTCTCTTTTTCGCCCCTCCACAGGCTCCTCTCATTTGCTTGACACCCTTGTCAGACCGTGCCCAGCAAGGAGTCAGTACTTACTAGGTTCACAGCCGCTGTCAAGTCCTCCAGCAGGCCCGTCAGCCATGCCAGGGACAGTGTATACTTCAGTAGGCTTTAAAAGCGTGAGCACCACTCAAATCAAGGCACAGCACAGCAGAACATCTGTTTCGCCATTTTATTCCATTTGGTGCGGCGTGTATTGGCAAACCGCCGATAGAGCCACCTGTTTACCAGCATCACGCCATAACCCAATCCCCTCGACCACAGTCTCAATTTCGGAATCTTGCAGAAGATGTCCACTGAGTGCCGCTGAAATGATCGCTCCGCTAAGTGGTTGTGATTTGTTTATGTTGCCTATTAAACTAATAAGTCCTCATATCGTTGTCAAGGCTTGACATTGGAAAATGGAGGGGGATGATACTAGCTGTGACTACATGGCACAATGATGGCATAGATTAGCAAGAGTGCCGCTTCACAGATCCCTGTCCCTACGAGAAAGGGAGGGGGGGGTGCTTTATTGTGCCACCGTTTGATTGAGTTGCAATGTGTCAGGACTATCAGCCCATGCCATCTGCACGTGTCCCGCATCCTCAGTGCTGAATTGATTGAGATTTATTGTAAAGGATGATTAAAGCACTGGCGGCACAGTCGATATACGAGGAAGAGTGAAGCTGTGAACACACATCAGCTTCCTGTTCTCTGACAGAAGAGGTTGACAGAGCCAAACAGCTCCAGCAGCTCGGAGTAACGGATCGTTAGAAGGGCCCACCAGTGCCGGTGTACCCAAATAGAAGTAGGTGAGTGTAAGGCCGGGAAACGCATGGTTTAGCAAGAGATATGTGCATCCCCCCTTCCCCTCCTCGGGCTGACCGTGCCCTGGGATTGGCAGCACTCGGCCTAATGCATCTCAAAGCTGTCCTTGAGTGGATACAGTATCCACCACGCCAATACCGGCGTGATTAATTGCTCGGCTGGTCTCATCACTTTTGGTCCAGAAAAGGCTCTGAACCCCTAAGGAACAAACAAACCTACTTAACCATTTAGTGCTTTCTTCTGCCTCCGGTTACTACTCAATCCACCCACCTGGATACACTCTGACAACCGTGGACACGAGGGAAGCATGAATCTTACAACACTGCACTCTTAATCATTCTGCATCTTTGGGCAGATATATCAAGGTGATCCTGCAGTTGGTAGGTTAAAGCATCTAAACTGCAACCCTCTCTGGCTGAGAGCATTAAAATGGAATAATTTACTGGCTCTCATTCTTGACTTTTTTAAAGGTCCCATATCATGCTCAATTTCAGGTTCATACTTGTATTTTATGTTTCTACTAGAACATGTTTACATGCTGTTATGTTAAAAAAAAAAACATTATTTTCTTCATACTGTCTGCCTGAATATACCTGTATTCACCCTCTGTCTGAAACGCTGCGTTTTAGTGCATTTTAATGGAATTACAACAGAATTGTGTTGCTAGGTAACAGTTTGGGTCCATGTTTACTTCCTGTCAGCTGATGTTATTCACATACACTGCAACAGGAAATAAACTGGGACACATTTAGAATGATTACGTTTAAAACCGTGTAATGGTCTAAATATTGTATATTTGTGACATCACAAATGGACAGAAATCCTAACGGCTTGTTTCAAACGCGAAATTTCTGAATACGGGCTGTGTGTATTTCTCCATATATTGAGCGTTTTCATAGTTTAACAGTATTTATAAAGGACTTAAACCTACTTTATAATATAAAAGACCTGATAATCTCACTTTTTACAATATGGGACCTTTAAGTTCAACCTGCCTCCCTCTGTGTGCATACACATGCACAAGCAGCTGACTGTGTCTTTTACATGTGAGCAGTAACTTTCAATACATGCTCATGAAAGTAAACTTAAGTTTTTCAGAGGTTGTGTTGCTTTGCTCAGGCAGACATGAGTGTGCAGAAATGGCAGTGCAGCGGGTAAGTCTATCCTGATTCGGAGCCAATCCCTCCGAGGCGAGCCTCCGAGTACAAACTGCAAAACCGAGTTCTGTCCGCGCTGATAAGGAGGTCAGCGTGGCCATGTGACACAGACCAAGATTGCCGGACTTCTCACGGTCAGCAACCTTTTCCTCTAATGCAGCCACCTGAGCTGACCCAGATTTTCTGAACGTCTCCAATTGGCCCTCAAGGAGTCCATAGCAGATGGCCGTCATACACCAAAGGGTGTAGATAACAGCCATTTATCAAAGCATTAGAGGACTGCCACAGAATAAGGCCACCGGACATGCATCACCCGATCCGCAAATTCTCACCGCTGTTTCCAAAATGTTGCTCATAAATAATTCAGCTGCCTTTATGGCCACGGGCGCCTCCGACTATATGGCATATTTTCATGAAAAACACTGTTTATGGCCGCTGAAGTCACCCCCACCTCTGTATTGGATTCCCTCTCCTCCTCCTCCTCCACACACTGACTGAATTTCTCTCTGTCTCTTTTTCACTCATAGTGCTGGGCCAGCCCTCGTGTGGTCTTTTTTGAATCACTCGGAGCTTGACCGTTTTTTTCATCACCCAATAAATGAGCCTGATTTATTCCAGAACCAGAATCTTTTAAATGAAACGGATGTGATCTGGAACCGCAATTTCTTAATCGTGACTGATGTGTTCCAGAGGCAGAATTTGTCAAATGGAACTGATCAGTCTGTAACTAGAATCTACGTAACGGACCGTGTGGTCCAGAACCACAATCTATAGATTTACTGATCTTTCTCCCATGAAGGACGGCAGACATGATCCAGAACCAGAGTCTATCAAATGGAACTGATGTGTTCTGGAACATCTAACTCTCGGTAAGAGAAGCAATAAGCAGAACCTCTCCATTTCCAGAACCAGAATATGTTAAGTGGAACTGATATGTTCCAGAACCAAAAACCCTTAAATAGATACAAACAGTCTTAGATCCATCTAGTGTAGCTGCTGCTTTCTACAACTCTGTGTGTTAAAGCTAGAGATGGTAATCTTCTTCAAAAACACTTTTTTTGTTGTTATATTTGTTGAAAATTTCATTACACCCCGACAACAATCAATAAATCAAATGCTCTGACAAAATAAATAAAATCTGGTGTCTGTGGCTGTCACAGGACTGTAATAAGCCCGTCCAATCATTTCATTTGGCCCGAATGAAATTACTAGAAGGGCTACCTGCCTGCCTGTCTACCTACATAACTGTGCACTCATTGTGCGTCACCAGGGTCTTCCACCAGCTGTTAGCTTGACAGCTGTGAGTACTAAAAACAACCAATGTTCGTTGTTTACGTTCATAATGATAATTTTGGTGGAGTGGCTTTGGAGGGAGGCTTGAAGGAGTGGACCGTCAGTGTTGCAGACTTGGCGACTTTCTCTCTAGATTTAGGGACTTTTGGAGCTAGTGCTGCTAGCTACTTTCATTGGAAAAGAGTTGGTAAGACTTGGCTGGGTTTTTCAATTGGGAATTTTCCAAATATAGCGTACACTTGCTAGTTTCTTAAAGGGAGGGTTGACGATGTTCTCCAGTATACACTATTTGTTATATTGGTTGAAATGGTCTTTACACCCCGACAGCGATCCATTACTGATGAGCTCTGAAAAAGGGCCGAAAAAGAGATGTCATCTATATCTGCTGTAATCCTGTAAAAATGACTACCAATCAAACCGAAAAACCCAGCCCGGTGTTGCCAACTCCTTTCCAATGAAAGTAGGTAGCAGCAGTAACTCCAAAAATGCCTAAATCTAGCGAGAATGTCACTAAGTTGGCAACATTGACAGTCTGTCCCATCAGGCCTCCCTCCAAAGCCACTCCCCCCAAATTATCATTATGAACATAAACAATGAACATGGCTGTTGTTAGTACTCAAAGCTGTCAAGCTAGCAGCTTGTGGAAGACTCCAGTGAAGTGTATTGAGTGGACAGATAGAGTGTGTGCAGGCAGGCAGGCAGGCAGGTAGGTAGGTAGCCCATTCAATCATTGAATTTGGGCCAAATGAAATGATTAGAAAACTTAATACAGCCCTGCAACAGCCACAGATACCAGATATTTTTTTTTTTTGTCAGAATGTTTCATTTATTGATTGCTGTTGGGATGTAATGAGAATTTCGATAAATATAGCAAAAAATGTCCGTGAAGACGATTATCAATCTTAGCTTTAAGGGTCAAGGGAAATCTGAGGTCACACAACATTTTAGATTTCTATGGCCAGAGATCACAGTTTGTATTGATTTGTGCTTGCAAAAGGAACATAGTTCGTTCTAATATCGAAGTTATTGAAGTTATTATGAGTGACTTTTTTTTTATTTAAACGTCCAACACCTTTGAAGCTAGGAGACTGATTAGCTCACCCAAGGTCTTGCTGTCCACCAATACCACTGATTATAATTCTCACTGTGTCTTATTGCGCCTCTTTTTTTTGAGCCATGGGTGACACAGTTGGGTCTCGGTGGCCTCTAGACACTTAATTTGAAGTAATCAACAACTTGGCATGGACTCCGCTGATTACTGGTGACTTCATAAGCCACCCAGGAAACCTGCTCGTGATGACAGTTCAGCCCGCTATGATGGAGGGCGATTTCTGGCGATCTGATTGGATATTTGTCATGTGGTAATTCCTAAATATGAGGCATTAGTGATCTAGGTCAGAACACAGTGGTAGGAGTAGGGCTGTCATTGACCATAGTTCAGTTAGACATATTTCTTAATTAGCCTCACTGTCTGCTCCCCTCAAAGTAATTAACTTGATCAGAAAAGACCTTGCCTGAAGTCGGAGTAGAGTCAGAAAAAAAAAAAATGTCATGGAAATGACTAACTACATTAAAAATTCTGAAATCATATGTTTATCCCAAGCTGTCTGCAATTAGTATGCATAGAGCGCAGCCTAATTTTAAATCCTCATAGATTACTCTCGGGGAAGTGATCTGGGAACGTGCTATCATAATTTATTTGGCTCAAGGTGTTCTTTTTTTTTTTTTTTTTTTTTTTCAACTTCCCGAACATTGTTGAACAGGTTTGTACTGTAACAACAAACAAATTAAAATTGAACATGACACTTTGGCCTCTGCTTGTTGTATTTCCTTTTTTTTTGGCACACATGCTACATGTTTTTTTCATGCATGAGAGAGAGAGAGAGAAAGAACGAGCGAGCGAGGGCAGAATCCGTGGAGACTGAAAGATGAAGAATCACATGATGGGCACTGTAATTGCATCCGAGACAACGAAGCACATTAAAAATCCCCTCCCTTTCTCGCATGTTTTATTGCCTTATCCTCTCCCCCTTGATGGAATTATTACCCTATTTGTCCTAAGAAAGAGGAAGCTGGCAGAAACCATTGAGACAACAGCCCATCCCAGAGGGTAGATTGCCCCCTGTGATATGGATGTGCTGTGACACAGTGATGGAGACCTATAGTCACATCAGCAGGGAGAGGATTTAAAGCAGCGATGATCCTCTTCTCCGCGGTCTCCATCATCTCACTGTCTGTGCTTATGAAGGTACAACACTGGGAGGAAAGATACAGGCACAGCTGCATATTATTATCACCCCGACAAGATATTATTCTCATATATTTACCATAAACATTTCACTGCCCAGCTGTTGTCCCTCCTACTCACTTGCATTTATCACCGGAACAAAAAAAGGCTCTCTTTTTCTACATGGACTCATGCAGCAGATTGTCAGGAATTCGTCCTCTTTCCATCTCTCCTAATCTTTTGTATAGATCTGTAGGGGCTTAAAGTCCATCTTTTCCAATTGGCTAATGATCTATTTTGAGCAGTTGGAAAATATCTGTCTCAGTTAGTTCTGGTGTTGAAAAGTTTGAGAGATGGCGCTGAGGGGAGTGCAAAATCAATAAACCTATCAGGGAATGGTGACATGATATATGCTGGCTGGGCAGCCACTCCGCGAGAGCAGGAGGACTTGGCACAGCCATGAAAAGACGAATATACGCTACTTAAAATATCATAAACTGTGCACAGTAAAAACAAAACTTTATCGGTAGTTGTCTTTGCCTGTCATTTATCACAAAAAGTAAGATTTAGTGTTGTTGGGGCCTTTAAAACGGAGAGCATAATCTGGTTTTGTGGCTACAGAAGTTCTCTCATAGCGAAAGAGGACACAAGTTCAAGCTCCGGCATCAGTTGCGTGTCTTCTCCAAGTGTCCTTGAGCAGGACACAATGAACTCCCCTATGTGTTAGGCATTATGAGATTCTCCGGGCAAGAGAGTCAGCAATAGTCATCACTAAAGTTATTCTGGGTCCATTCTGACTCAGCTCTATTAGATGAATTTGCTGTCCCCCTGTTACCTGAATACATACAAAATGTCATCGTCGTAATCCTTGATGAATATACTTGCATTATACTTGCAATTACAGCACTAATCTGAAAACATGTTCTCTATGGCAAGTTGCTGTTTTCATTCTTTTCCAATCCAGGATTTAGGGGTGTTATGGGAGCCATAGCATTGTCTGAGCATGCATGGTTAAATGAAGAAATAGATTTTGTTAATGAAAAATGCAACAGATGGTGGCTGTAAACCCAGTCCCTGCAGAGCATGAACATTTCCTGCAGAATGACGGAGAGCGGATTAAGGTCATTTTTGCCTGGTTTTTCAATTTATAAATTCATGCTCAGAGGGAACTGAGAAAAAAAAAAAAAAAGGGTACTGGCATCCTGCCTCGACACTCTTTGGGAAATCCAAATGTCAATGAGCACATATTGGAAATGTGCAAATATTAGAACAAAAAACACAGTTTAGGAAGCGAACGTTAAGGCGGCCATCGCAACAGACAATCAGACATGGGGGCTGACAAGGGCCAACCAGAGAGCCCATTGTCCAAACCAAAGACTGTTGTTTATCAGCATGAAAACAAGACATGAGTTGATCAGTATTGTTTTAAAAAGATGAAACACAAAGTATAAGGGGGCCATTCATTCCTGTCACATTCAATTCATTTTCAATTTCATGCGTATTGCCAGATTATGATTCAGGCTCCATCTTATTTTTTTTTGACAATAATCGTGAAAAAAAAAGTCCCTATTCATGCGAGCCATGTCTTTTCTTCTGTGTCCTTGTGCCGTCTGCAGACTCGGGCCAATGTCGTTTCAATGTCATAATTTGAATAGAACAATCTTCCAGAAGACAATGGACAATTTTCAGTGTACAAATTGCATTTCATTTTTCTCCCACAGCTAACTGAATAGAAACTAAGTTGGATCTCTGTCTTTCTGTATCCCACCCTCTCTTTCTCTCTCTCTCTCTCCGTCTCTGGCCTCAGTAATAGGCCTGTCTTTTTTGAAACCCTCTGTCTTCCCCATCAAACACACACAACAATCCCTCTCATGTTCACCATACATAGGAAGTGATCAAACGGCCGACCCCCACTGTTACGGCATGACAGCGCGCTGATGGCCGCAAACATGCAAAATGAAGGAG
>CAKALG010042500.1:0-32723 GCA_916700815.1 Helicolenus hilgendorfi
GTCTCCCGTTCCAGCATCTAGCAGTGACTCCAGCAGGTTCTGAGTGTGCCAGATTCTACAAGTGAACGAGAGGCAGATGTGTGGTGACAGCACTACGCTCATTAGGCCGAATCAGTGTCACACTGTGACAACTGGCCAACTTGAGGCTTCTCTCGTCACTCAGTGCTTACCCCATTCAGCCAAGACCAGCTCGGACTCTCCCACACATCATTTCCAACCATTAGCTGTTCTGGCTTCTCTTTCTTTTGCCCAAAAACAGCATCTTTTAGGTTAGGTGTCTGCTACGCTGATGTATCCTTTGAATACACCATCTCCATAAAATTGATCTAAACTTCTTCTCCACACCTGTCTTTGATCCCAGTGGTATCCCTGCCTCTGACCACTGCTCCACAATCCCAGCTGGTGTGGTCAGCTCCGGCCCCTCTGGGCCTCCGTCCCTGGGCTGAAGTTGTGATATCTATTTCAGTCCACTAGAGACCAGACAGCCGCCGCCGTGGCTCCAGAGAATTCCCTGTCCAGCGATTACTGATGGTTGCACTCCGCTCATATGCTTTAGCATCTCCTGTGTCCAAACTGCTTAGCATCTGATGGGTCGCTCTGAGCCATTAAGGCCAGTTTGCAATTATAGATGTGTGGCTGCTGGACACAGAAACAGATGTGCTTTGATCTATTTACGGTAGGGTGGATTGGGGTGTGTGTGTGTGTGTGTGGGGGGGGGAGGGGGGAGGTCATAACAGCTTACTACCATGCGTGGGTCAGCTCACGCACCTCTGACATCTCTTGTCTTTCAGTTCACTTGACATGCACTTGTGTTTTCCAATCAGCAAAAAGTTCCGTGATGAATGGGCATTAGGAGAGAACAACAGCTGCCATGTGTGTCAGCACACATGCACAACCGAGCATGTGTGAATGTGCCGCGTGCGCGTTTATGCCCTTTAATCGGCATTTGCCGACCGCAATCGAGCACGTGCGGAGGTGAGAGCTTGTTGAATGGAAATTCAGACAATCCTGTTGCACCAAATAAAAGGGGAACCAATTGGAGCCCCATCTGTTTAAATACCAAAATTCACCAAGGGGCAAAATAGTTAGTGTTGCGGTACATTTTTAACGCCTTGTCTCCTTTTTTTTTCTTCTTCCCCTCAGCTTGAAGTGCTTTGGGTGGTGAAAAATGGAAAACAAATGTTCTGTTGACAGCTTTCTTATGCCCAGGGTGTGTGAGTATTTATATCATAAAGGTGCCAACACATCCTGGTTTTACAGGCTGACCATCGCTAGGGGGAGAAAAAAGGGGGGAGGGGGGGGCGACATAGGAGGGGGGTTATCCTGTAGCTCATTCTGGTAATTACTAGATCAGTGATGAATAGGCCTTGATAAGCCTGTGACAAATTAGCTTACAACTAAGTCTGCTGGGCTGTGAAATTCTTATTCATTTTTGAAAAGAATCTAGCTTTATAATCAAAGTGGGACATCTACAAGTGGAACCTGCTGATCGCATGATGGGTCCCGGTGTGACTACAGTACACTCTGGACCTGGACTGCATTAAGAGCGAGGCTGAATGTACTGTTGCTCCTGTACTGCTCAGGGCGCAGTAATAACAGGACTCGGACCCGGCTGTTTTAAGCAGAGCACGCCTCAGTAATATTCAGTCATTTTTTCCTTCCTTGTCACTTGTCTTATTGTCGCCACTTTGCTTGTATTAAAAATTCACGGGTCACTTGTATGGCATTTAGTGCTTGTCTCCAGCGTACTGCACGCCCGTGATAACTAGTCAATTGTGACCACTTTTCACAGCGGCAGCAACGCCTTGGGCGAACTGTGATTTCATAATGTTTATGGTGTCAGTGGCAAGCCTGATGGGGGGAAATGGTAATAACTCCACAACCAATATGAATAATGAATGAACTCATATCATTTCATAAATCAGATGGGATGTGCAACATATGGAAATAAGCAGGCATATCCTTGCCACTGGGTTTCACTGTTGAAAAGGAGCACCACTTTTACTGCTATTATGCCGTGTGCTGTACGATATAGCCCGCAGCATGCTATGGGAACTCTGTCTACTGTACCATCACAGAGGTGCATTCAACAGAGTGCACAGAGGGAGTCCAACATTGACATTGTGCTGTAAGCAGGTCTGTCCTGAGGTGAACCGTGTGTACACAGCTTTAGGTCCTCTCTGATGTAGGTGTTTCTCAGTCCGCCAGTGTCGTGTTGCGAGGCCACCGTCCCACTGTGCTTGCTCCGCGTCAGTGTGCTGTGAGGAGTACTATACAGTACGGGAACATTCATTCATAAGCTCACTTCCCACACTAGAAGTCTTGAAAACAATGTTGTGTTATGGTTTTCATGTTGTAATTTTTGCACTTTCCCACAGCTCATATTTTGTCCACTGAAGTCTCTGCGGAGAGTGACATCCATTTAAAAGTAGGCTAACCAAAATGTTTTTTTATTGTAGAATTTTCCCCTTAATCACTGAAAAACAACTCCTCAACAAAATAATAGGTGCCCAAGAAGTGAATATTGCGAGCTCTGGCTGGACCTGCTCATTAATTCAGTTAAATGAAGTGAGAGAGGGGGAATCAGAGTGAACCGAACAGGAAAAAAAGCCCTTAAAACCATTTCCTGTGATTTGGGTAACGTGCATAAAAGTCAGAGGCTCGGTATATTTTTCTTTCCTGCTCTTGTTCTCTGCCTTTTTTTCTTGTCAATGGAAATGCATACTCATCTTATGTTTATGCTTTCCTCACTTTGGTCTTCCCCAACATTTTCCTTTCCTTTATGGCATTGCTCCTTCCCTCTCTCTTCTTCTTCTGATGATTGCTGCTGGGTCAGTAACTTGGCGGTGGACTGGGTCAGGGGGCGCAGTCAGTCTCGGTTTTGTCCACCAGCTTTGGGCTGTGAAGGCTAATGCCTCCTGACACTCTCAGCTCCATCAGTCCCGGCCGCATCATTCTAGTAATGCAGAAGTCATCGGGGCCTGGGATTGCGTGAGGGCTTTCATCTGGAAACCCAAACAACCTTAACCTCATTGAATTCCTGTTGAAGAATGCAAAAATTAATGAATGGATTAAGTTGCTGCTTTGTCTCATTGGATTACACAATATTGTTTGGGATTGATGAGCTTTTAGAGAAATGTGTGATCAGAGAGATGAAGAATATTCAAACACGTTAAAGTCCATAAACATACACTACTGAAAGTGTGCAGGCAGTGGGATGTTGTAATTTATGTTCAAAGGCCAAAGTTTAATCTGGATTGTGTGGCCTCTTTAGCTGGTGTGCTGGTCTTTTCCAACCATACTCCACTTCCTTTACAGGCACTCAACTGAATTGTTGCTTAACCTGCGCAGTGACCCTGCCACATGCTATCCACATCCTTCTATCACAGATCCACCACTACACTATTCCCCTTGTGGGCAATAGTTTTTGCTACGCGTCAACCAGAGCCCACAGACTCGCGAAGGGAAATCCATAAAGCTTGTGTTAGGGCAGAGGGAAAAAAAAAAAAATCCAGCACCAGTGCTTACTCATCTGTTAAAAACGGAGTGATCTGCAAAGTTTGTATGAGAGGGTTTTTGACGGTGCCCTGCTGCTTTGTCAGTGCAGCACATGCTGCAGGCACTGGCATCCCCTATTGCCTTCCAGGTCATTGGCCAGGCTCAGCAGGCGGCGGGCTTCTAGCCCCATGACACGTCCCTGATTCACAGCTGGATCCGTAACAAGGTATCATAGCAAATGAGTCGGTAAAACATCACTGGTTTGAAGAGCGTGAAAAATTGTCATGATATCATTTGTAATTCCTGATCTGGACTGCCGTTGGTAGGAGAAGGAGAGATAGAGAGTGAGAGAGATCTGGTAATGAAGGGGTTTTATTCCTCTTCACCATCTCCACCAGTCTCGACCCCCCTCTCGTCCCTACACCACCCCACAGCCCTGACCCCCAAACTGATGCCCCGAGGGGGGAGATCCAAGCTAATGTAAGGAGGCAATAATTAAACATCTCGTGATTCTCAGCCAAGTGGGTTATAGGTGTTGGACTCTTAACATGAGAGCTTTATGACACATTGTCCGGTTCTTTGAGTGTGGATTTTGCTCCTCATTACACATGACTCATGAGTGGTCGTGGCGTGTCAGATTGGGCATCCCTGGTGTGTTGCGGTGATGGTGGTGATGTTTGGGGAGAGGGGACAGGTTAGGTTAGGAGTTAGTCAGAAATAGTACAGCTGCTGAGCATGATGCATAAAAAAGTACTAAAATATCAACGTACAGCACCTAATATTATTACCAAGTTTTATACAGTAAATGCTGTCTGCCTTTTTTTAAATCAAATTATATTTTAAAAAAAAGCAAATACACAGTACATTAACATTACAGTACATTAAGAACACAGTAGGTCAGTAATAGAAATCATTTCATGATATCCATTGTTTAATTGCCAAATTGTGTCATCATTAACCAAAATATTTGTTTGTGTACAGTACATTGGTTATACTAGATATTTAAAAAAAAAAATGAAAATCTTGTATTTTGTGTCCTAATATTCAAGAAGGAAAACTATCATAAAAAATTACATAAATCGCACTACGTATTATGCAATAAAATTAGCTCGATAAACCCTTATGATCTTTAACCTTTCTGTGTTAAGAGTACAGTTGGCTGTGAGGCTGTGTACAGGGTTTGATAGATGCAAAGAATGGACAAACATCAGCTCCCTCTAAAACCACAATGGAGACCTTGGATCTAAATGTCATGGTTTCATAACGGATACACTGACATTTGTGTGATGGGATTTAGCCATGGGTTAATATAGCCATTGCTGGCACACCGCATTGATGTCCATCTCACTCGGGCTGTGAAGTCTATCTCACTCTTTTTCTTTTTTTTGGTGCCCTCACAGAAGTTTCTTTCAAAGGGATGAATTGGATTCTATGCTGGTTAAAGCCAATTATTTTATCAGAAAACACAACTGTTTGATATGTAGGTTTGTTTTATATGATGTTAATGTGCCTCAGGAGCAGATCTTTTTTTGTTGAGTGTTGGGGATGGGGGGGTGTGGGGGCTGTTGGGTGAAGGCAGGCGATCAGCATTAAAATCAGAGCCATGTAAATCTAATCAATTATACAGTTTTTCAGATAAAATGTTGGTAAATCAAAACACATTTTCCAAAAGTCACAGTATAATGAGAAATTTAAATTGGAAACAGAACCCATTTGTTTATTATAAATGCCAGGGTGAGGTGGTGACTTGCCATCCATAAATTTCGTTATCCTTTCATATTCCTTTTATCTAGGACTACAGCTTTGGCACTCATTCAAGATTTTAATGAACCCAGACTTCTGAGGCATCAAGGCCTAGTGATGCATTGTCCATTTGGATCAGGGCGTACAGAGGGGGGACAAAGGCGAAAAGCTTTTGCCTTTGACATAATATTTTATATTCTATTGCCTTACAGGGGGGTCATTAGGTGATTGCAACATTTAACAACATAACAGATTGACACGAATAAACACATATTCAGCATATATCTGGAATTAACAACCAGACTGGTGATCTTGTGTGCGTGTGTGTGTGTGTGTTTGTGTGTGTGTGCATGTGCATGTGTGCAAGGGGTGACTTGAATCAAAAAATAATTTTCTGTGCTTTATGAGGATACAGAGAACCCCCCTGCTCTGGCGCGACCTGGTGTCGGCTGCTTTCTTGAGCTCAGAGGTTCCTAGGGGAGACCAGAATGGAAGTTGAGCATCTTGCTGTGATCCAAAGAAAGTGTGCCAAATGCTATCAAAACTGGATTAGTAGACAACAATTGTGTTCGATGAACGGGAGGGGGCGGGGGGGAGTAGTTTCCAAGTAACCCATGGATGGAATTTTCCAACTCCATTGCATTTTTTATCCCATGT
Source organism: Helicolenus hilgendorfi (assembly GCA_916700815.1). NCBI lineage: Eukaryota > Metazoa > Chordata > Actinopteri > Perciformes > Sebastidae > Helicolenus > Helicolenus hilgendorfi. The sequence goes on from CAKALG010042500.1 coordinate 5,899, forward strand.
AGGAATGGATGCACACATAAGCCCCCTTTGTTTAGGGATAAAATCTACATCAAATAATCCAAGTTTTCTTACCTGATCATGGATGTGCTGGAGAAGCAGAAAGCACACTGAGGAGTATTTCAGATTTACTGTATAAAAAACAATGACTGTTTATATGTATAGGTCATTAGGTCATTTCAGATGTTGTGAGCTGGGAGGATCACTCATGTTTCTACCATTTACATTGAAATATTTTTTTTCATTGTTTTCTGCATCATTGTCACCTATAAATGACCAGTAGAGTAAATAATGTCAAATAGTCACATTATATCAGTGGTTCTTCTTGTCCTTCTAAGCAGTGTGTACATGCAACCTCTTGTTACAGGTTCCATATCTATCAGTTGTGAGCAGTTCAACCAGACTGATGTTTCCCTCTCAGATCGTTTAAACTCAATCATTTTTAGAGGCCACTTAAAGGAACAGTGTGTAACATTTAGAGGCATCGATTGATAGTTTGATTGGCAGAAATGGAGTATAATATTAATAAGCGTCTTTTCTTTAGTGTATAATCACCTGAAAATACGAATTGTTGTGTTTTCATTACCACAGAGTGAGCCGTTTATATCTACATACGGAGCGGGTTCTCTTCATGAAGCCGGCTGTCATGTTTCTACAGTAGCCAAGAACGGACAAACTAAACACTGACTCTAGATAGGGACATATAGGTTTCTCACGTGCGTGTCCTTGCGTGTCACTGTAGCTCTACACGCTTGGCACGCGGGAGAAGTTTCAGTTGGTTGCAATCTGCAACCTCACCACTTGATGCCGCCAGATCCTACAGGTTGGAAACCACTCCATTTTATAAATGCAGCCACTTGTGTAAAGTCTATTAATGAACACTTTCTGGTGGGAACACTACCGTTGCTTTTAATTACTATAAAACACTTTCTTTATGATCTGTGATGTCAAGGCAGGACACTTCCAACTGAAGCAAGACTAAGTAATGATCATCATGGACTATTCCTTTATTTCTTCTCAAGGTCTATACCGCTGAACACATTTGGCTCTACACAACCTTCATGGAATAAAGTAAGTTCAGCAGCACGTTCACATTTGAATACACCCACGGCCAAATGGCTGTCGTCTGAATGCTGACATTTGGAGCAAATCCCCTGCTGACTTAATCATGGCAAATATTGCGTGTCATTTGTGCACCACACTTGGACCTGGCTGATGTTAGTGGTAGTAATTCACCACTGCTGTGAGAGAGAACTCCTGGGGTGACTTGCCTTGTGCTCAAATCTCTCTTCCCCCTTTTATTCCTCCCCTGTTTCTCTCTGTTGCAAGCTTCAGCCTGTCTCTGTCCCTTCTGTCTCATAGAGCAGAAGGACACCAGTTATTGTAGACAGAGACCATCTGTGAGGCAAAGAATCCTAAAATGTCACTTTTTTACCCCACTTTTCATTTTAAGTCATACTTATTTTGAATTATCCTGCAAAATAAATTTAATTTTATCAAAAATGTTTGAGTAATTCCCCTCTCCAAATACACCCCCCTCCCCATAACAGCACCATCCCACTACTTCTCTGTTTACCTCCCCATGTGCTAGTTGTCCCTCCAGAGCCCGCCCCTGTCCGTGCTGTGGCCAATCACATAGCTCGGTTCGTAACAGGGAAGTACTTCTGCAGCCAATTACTGCTTCTCTCTGTTAGCGCGTCACTGAAGGAAACATGGCTGCGCACATTACCAGAGCTGTGAAGCGACTTCTCCCTCAGTAAGTCACTTTATGTTTCTGTATATCTCTCTTTCTCCTAAATGTGCTGTGTCTCATGTAGAGAAACTCAACCCGGTGAAATGTAACCGTGCTAATTGTGGTCGATAAGTTTCCATTCATGTCACCTGTCGCAGCTGTGGTCAAAATGTCACTTATTTGTTTGCTGTAGAGAAGAAGTACAAGGAGTGTTTCCAACATTATAATCGTTTGCAAGCGCCTTTATGTGAGCTAACATGACCAAGTTTTGACTTGACTTGTTTGCTATTAGCTTAGAAAAGCTGGAAGTGTGCACAGAGCTTGTATTGACAACCTCAGCTTCAGAGGATAAACACTGCTGTGTCCTGTCTGTCTGTGCTCCACTGGGCTGCAATGGCTCTGAATGAGGAGTTATTGATACCAAAAAGATAAGATAAGATGAGATATTCCTTTATTAGTCCCGCAGTGGGGAAATGTGCAGTGTACAGCAGCAAAGGGGATAGTGCACAAAACAAGATGCATCAGCTAACACAGTAAAAAAGAGCTAAACAAAGTGTAACAAAATATGAACCATTTAAATAGGAAGTATAAAAATAGGAGCAGTATATACAATATCGACAATAAACAGACTATTAACAAAATTGCACAAGTGGAAAATGATATTGCACAGTGAGAATGAAATGAAATTCCACCTGAAAATATTGCACAGTATGAATTACACCTGAGTAGTAATAACACTGAAGGAAGTACAAAGTGCCAGTGTTAAGAGTTTGACAGTGCAATGGTTAATTGTTCATTTTTAATTCTGGGGATGTCACCTTGTATAGGCTGCAGATTTGGTGGTGTTTGCCTACTACTGTGTTGCTGTTGCACTGCTCTGATGTTTTGGGTAGTTGTAATTGTTTGTTCTGGTGTGTTTCCATCTTGCTTTCAGCTTTTTTTATCATCAAGGGCCATGATGGAAAACGTTTCTTTTAACTCTGTCATGTTCACGTGTCAAATATTACTAACTAATCTTGTAGTGTCAATCTAAGGCAGCCTGTTGTAAATGGTAAATGGACTTGCATTTATATAGCGCTTTTCTAGTCTTCTGACCACTCAAAGCACTTTACACTACATGTCAGCATTCACGCACACATTCATACACTGATGGCAGAGGCTGCCATGCAAGATCCCAACTTTGCACATCAGGATCTAATCTAAATACTCATTTACACACCTTCGGGAGCAATTTGGGGTTAAGTGTCTTGCTCAAGGACACATTGACATGTGACCGGAGCAGCCGGGGATCGAACTGACCTTCCGATTGGTGGACGAGCTGCTCTACCCTCTGAGCCACAGCCGCCCCTTGTACTGTACTAAACAGGCCAACTGTGGCCAAGAGAGGTCAACGCACCTCAACTTTAAAGGAAGAGTCACTGTGCGTTCTAATACCCATACTACCATACTAGTATGCCAGAAAAGATTTAGTATGTCCCAATACATAGTATGTCAACTGCAGTATGCCAAAAATACCAGGATGTCCTACTACATCCGGTCGCATTTTGCAGTATGCAAGCCAGCATGCTTTTCTGGCTAATCTGACCCACAATCCTCTGTGCAGCAGATCTAGAGTGCTCCAGGGATGACATATTTTTGTAGGCCAACCAAGAAGCTAGCATCACCCTGGTTTCCTCGACAAAAAGCCAGTGGGATTTTTCCTTTCGGTTTTGGATTATTGAAGAAAATAAACTCTGTGGCAAACAAATATTTATGATACTTACATGTTTTGTTCAGCAAGATAATCTCCACAACTGAACACCGCTTCTATGATTTTTGAAGTGTGAATGCAATCACCAGAAGTAAAAAGCTAAATTTAGGCTGTAAACTAACCACACCACGGTCGCATCAGCGTGAGTATACACAGCGAGGCTGTAATGGCGCATGAGTCGGTGTGATGACGTTTAGTGTTCTCATATAGCCACTCGTTAGCAACCACCTTTTTAAAAACACATAAAACTTCAAAATTCAGGAGTGGGGAATGTATTGATTTATTTTATGTTGTAGAACAAAACATTAAAATCTCTTAAGCTTGTGTTAACCACATACCTTATTTCAGGCATCAAACATAGTTATGCTTTACATCCGCCCAGTAGGTCTTCTGTGCAGAGCATCTTTGGCTGTAGTGCTGGTTGCCTGTTTATTTTATTGTCTGATGCACTTCTTTTTGCTGCATATGTGTCTTTTACTTTGCCTTCATTTTATTTATTTAATGTAATATACATACATGCAATTGACAGTTTAATAGGCACACCTAGCAATTCAACAGTCCTGCAATAAATCCTACCTTCATGAAGGTTATAATGTTGAGTTTCTTTTAAACTGTTGGTCTTTTGGATGTTGTAGTTCTGGGTGCTGTTGAGTTGTATTGCTTTTTATTAATGTAAGTGGTGTTTCTGATATATATCTCTACCCTCACTGATATGGACAAAATATTAGATACACCTTTGCAGGAACACATATTACCTAACAAACCGAAGGGCTTATTCTGAAGAATTGTCCTTTTACAAAGTAGTATATTACAAAAATGATATTGACAGGATCCTCAGATTAACATGTACTTTACAGATGAATATACAGTGTTTTTTTTGCCTGTCTTACATGGCAGTGATTCGCTTGAGCTGGTCGAGCAATCATTGTTGTTCCACTGGTCCCGTCCCATTCAGTCTGCACACCCACAAATTTCCAGTCATCTAAACTGGAAACATTGTGGTTCTGGGTACAACCTTTCCTATCAACAGTATCTAATGTTCATGTAACTGCAGCCCCCAAGTGAATGTTTTTGTTTAATAATTGATTTGACGGCACCTAATGTAGTTAAGATAATGAAGGTTACTGGTATCGCTTACATGCGCCAAAGCCAAGATTAAACCAATTCAACAATCAAGACAAACAGAAGCCAATTACATGGGTTAAATCTGTAACTTGAAGCAAAGGTCAGTCCGTAAAGCGTAGGCAGTAGTTCTGTCATGTGGTTCCACATCATAAATAATGCAATCTGCATGTTTATGTTTATAACTAATTTGATAATCAGTTTTGTTTAAATCATCTTTCTTGATGCAAAAATCATAAAACAAAACTGCATGCTAAGCACTGTAAGGCTATACTGAGCCACAGCATTGCTTTGAGTCAAAAGCCAACTTTAGCATGCTTATATGCTCACAGTGACAATGCTAACATGCTGATGTTAAGCAGGTATAAGGGTGTTCACCATCTTAGTTTAATATATTAGCATGCCAACAAGCACTAAATACAAAGTACAGCTTGGGCTTAGGGGAATTTAATTTGGTCATAAACCAAAGTTTTGGAAACATTTTGACCTTGGTGCTACTCAATATCCTCAACAGTCACCGCAATTTACACTCCAACAAATTCATTAGTATGGTCATTCCTAAAGACTGCACCTTGTTTTGCCATCATTCATTCCAGTTTGCCGGCCCCAGTGACTGGAACGAGTTGCAAAAGATGCTAAAACGCCACATCCTCATTCTGTTACTCTCCTTTAATAACTCCTTACAAGCCATAGTTTCTGACCACTGCACCTGCTTTTGAATTTGCTTCTCTGGAACACAATACATAGATCTCTCTTATCGTATATACTGTATATATTGTGATCTTTTAATTTTGTCTAATTTTATTTTATTGCACTAGTTGGATCTATGTTTTGATATCTTGTATTGACTTGCCTTCTGTCGCTGCCCCGCAAGGTTTCTCATTGTAAATGAGAATTGGTACGCTATGTTTTTCTTGAACCAAGGTTATCTCAGTTCATCCATATAGCTAGTGTGATTAAAAATTACAATATGGCTGTAAAATATGGTACACATTGGCCTGATACAGTCTGAGATATTAAACCTTCAGTAGGCAGAATGTTTTTGGCATCATTGGGCAAAAAGTCCTTAATAACTTTTCAGCATATTGTAATTCAAGTGTTCTAAGAGATAACTAGACTTCTGCACCTCCTCATGGCTCTGTTTTCAGGCTTTAAAAAATGTAGCCTGTGATGGGAGAATTTGGCCAATCCCAGGTCATTTCAGAGAGCGAGTGTTCCTATTGGCTGTTCATTCAAGGGAGGCAGCTGTCAATCACTCGCAAACTCTGATCAAATGGTCAAGGGAGTGCTGATCAAATATTAATTGATATTCTGTTGCTCTAATATATATTTCTCACGTAAAATGTTTTCAGAAACATCTTGTAGTTTACTGTTTGGCTGTAAAATGAGAAAATTTTCTCCGGCTTATGGGCGGTGCTTGGTCGTTCCTCAACTGATTTCAAAATATGACCCACTAAATCACTAAAATATGTTTCTGAAAACATTTGAGGCGAGTAATAGGCATTACAGTAACAGAATATTAATTCATATTTGATCAGCGCCGCCTAGTTTGACCTTTTGATTAGAGTTTGCGAGTGATTGACAGCTGCTCAGAGACAGCAGGCTCCAGCTCGGCTCTGATTGGTTGGTTTCCTCCGGTCTGTGAAATCTTGCAGATGACATTAGGCACACCGGAGGACACAGACACATTATTTTTTTTCAGATTACCTGTCTCATGCACTACTGTCATGATATAGTGACCGTTTAATAAAAGTAACTTATTTTAATCATATTTGCTCCAACCTGCCTATTCTAGCTTTAAGGGATAATTACTATACATGGTATTTCAAACTCTCTTGGTAGACAAGTTCATATTGTCTCAGAGTAATGATATCATCAAATGTTGTGCTTTTGGAGCTTGACTCATAGCCTCTTTGATTTTCACCATTGTTTTTAAAATCTTGCAAGTCCCCCCAACTTTATGGACGTGCTAAACTGAATCGCTGGACTACTCCTTTTAAGAATACAAGCTCTCACATGCATATTAGTCTCGTGAATTTCTGCAAGGTTACGTCATGTGATTCAGTGACAGATGGTTAGCAGTCAAAGTTGCCCGGTGCACTTCTACCTTTCTGTAAATTGTCACGCAAGTCTCACAGGAGGTATAATGAGAAACTTCCGACAGTTTGAATGCCGGTTGGTTTCAAAGACCTTAAGTGAGTTTAATATTCTAGTAATGTGTCGGTACTGGTCAACTGCATTGTGACATGTGGCTCTAATTCAAGGCGCATGAATTTCCAGAGGCACAAAGCTGATGATCCTGCCAAATTAGAGTGTGAAGTGACTGTCACGCCAGTCTGTTGTTCGTGTGTGTGTGTGTGTGTGTGTGTCTTTGTCTTTGTCTGTTTGTGCTTGTGGTGATAGCTTGAACATATTAGAAATAATATTTCTTCACATTCTCCCTCCTTTAACTTTGCATTTACCATTTTTCTTGTAGCATTTTAAGTCGTTTTATTAAGTATCTTTACGAATATTTTTATGATGACTTGCGTACAGCCTATTAAGCATATAAAAAGTCTACCTTGCTAATGGGATTCATGTTGAATTTTGGCTAGCGTTTCTCGGAAGCAGCACCCACATGGTTAAATGCAGCTCTCTCAGATGGCTGGGACTAGGAGAGGAATGTGTGTGCTTGTTTTATGGACAGCCTAGAGCCCTCGCCCTGGCATTGGCGGCAGACTGCTCTTTGTCACAAACACCCTCGTGTCAAAGATGCAACAGCATCCTGGAGGAAGCATTGACTGCCGCTATGAAGTCGACAAGTGATGAAAGTAGCCTAGAGGTTGTCAATTAAGAGAGCCAAGGCCTGGACCTTATAAGTTAATGGGCAGTTTCCCCTCTCAGGGCCTGCTAGGGCTTTATAGCACAGCTTATAAAAACCCCAAGTGTAATGCACCCCTATAACGTTTTCAATTAAGAGAAAAGGGCATAAAGCAGCGCAGACACTTGGCAGTCATGCTAGAATGTTTATAAAGTGGCATTTGGCATAAATTGGGAGGGGAATTTTCAATTGCCCCAGTTGTGTTAAAGCAGCAGCTACTGTGCAGAATTTTATTTTGATGGCACTTCATGCTGACTGGAAGCATTACAGACTTCCTGGTGTCTTCCCATTACCAGTTCCTTCAGCTTGGTCATATGGACGCACAGCCTGAAGTTTAAAAGCGATGTCTTCTCAGTTGTAAAAGAGATTAGAAACAAGACAGAAATTTGATATATACTTGTTATTTTAGCACAAAGCGTCATTATAAATACCAATGTTATTTCACAGTAAATTGGCAAATTTCCATATAAACTGTCCTATAATACTAGAGGAATTTACATGCATTGCAATTAAAGAAAATGAGATAAAACAGAGCAGATTTGTTAACATAATTGGCACTTGTACACCACAAACCCCTTGTTTGTAATGCTAATGGAAATGAGCAATAATTTTAAATGCTCAGAGAAAATCCCCTCAATCATCTGGTGTCTTTTAGCCTCTGCTTCCGGTAGATAAATAAATGAGTGCTGAATAAACACTAGTGTGTTGACACCTCATTTCCTCATTGATTGGTGGTGGAGGCCGAGCTTGAGGTGTGTGGCCATAATCCAATCAAGCAGGAAAACAACCATGGGGACTGTGTAACCAAATACTTCAGCTGGGGAGGGCGAGCAGGTTGGCCAAGTAACCCCAAACCTTATGCTCTATGCCTTTTTTTAAAACTATTTAATGGTTTATCTGATCTTTTAACTAGACACATTCTTGGCCATTAAATAAATAAAATAAATTAATAAATAAACCTAGGTGACCATAAAGACTTTGTAAGATCCCCAAACTTTACATACTTTTACGACAGATTTCCAAAGTCATATGCCATATGTTCATAACCGATATTAGACAATTTTGGTCCTAATCTGGTGGTTTGTCAAGCTGAATTAAACAACGCTAGCAAAATAAACGATGGGGTTCAAGTAAACAAAATCTACACCACGACATCACTGCCTGTGGATGTATTCACCAGTGTCTACAGAGGCATTTTTTGTAACACTTTGCCTTTTTTGAGCCAGTGAATCAATAAATCGCTCTATTACCTGTTGTTGACCCAGCAAGCCTTGCCTTTGAAATTTGTTACAGAGCATTAAGTTAACACATGTTGCTGTGTGAAAACAAAGCTCTGGCGACTGGCGTGGCAGCCAGCTGAGTAAACGTGGTTGAGGGGAGCGGTGTGGGATGGCAGAGAAGAGAGGCCTACACTTGTCCCAGCGCTGACCAAGGTGGATCCATGCGGCCAACAGATGGATATGTTACCCTGTATCCCCATAGAGGAAAAAAAAACCCCAACCAAAACAAGTGTCTCTGCTCGAGCACTGAAGCCTTTGATCAACAGCACATCTTTTGGCTTCAGAGCAGGACTTTCTTCGGACCCCAGAGCGCACATGGAATCGCATCTGTATAAACACGGCCGGGGAGGAATGTGTGAACAATGCAACAAAAGAATTTTGTTCTAGAAACGCGGGGTGTACTTGGCTAACGAGTGGTTTATGTGGTTTAGAGTTTTGAGCGTGGTGGTCGGATTGAATGAGAAGCTGGGGAAATATTCTCTGTTTTTAATGATAACACGGAGTGGGAAACTTGTGTTTTTGCTTTTTACAGATGTGAGCCAATATAAGTGCTGTGATGAAATGATCCCTTTTAAGACTAGTGTGTGGTGTCAAAGATTTTGACACAGGAATGTAGGTATTTTTTGTTATAATCTTTGATGAAATTGCATTTTAATCAAATGACTCTGCTGTATTTTTTACACAAGCTGCTACAAAATTCATTCTTATTCTGGTGATAGGTGTCTTTGTACAGTGTAGTTGTCCAAGCTACTTATTAGTGCTCTCCTCGACCAAAGAAATTCTTAGTCGACTAATCGATTAGTTGATTTAATCAACAGATCTGTAAAACTGAGTTTCTCCACAATAATCACACAAAAGCAACACCTTGAAATATAAGTGTTTACCAGAGATGAGCTCACAAGTTTCTTGGAAATAAGTAATTTAGAATGAAAAAATTACTAATCAACTAAAGAAATCTTAGTCGACTAAGACCAAAACGACTGATTAGTCGACTACACACAGAAGAATAATTGTTAACTGTCATTTTAAATGGCTGTGTGGTTCAACTAAGAACCATCACCTACTAAAGAACCTTTTTATGTTTTTTTAATGTATGAAATTCTTTAGAGAACCTTTTTATCTTTAGGTTCCTCAAAGAACCAGGGATGGTGCCTCAAATAACAATTTTTATGTTTTTTTGTGGCACCTTTTGTACAGTTTAAGGAAATGGTTCTTTAAAGAACCTTGGTCTGAAAGGTTCTTTGTAGAACCAGAAATGGTTCTCAATGGCATCACTCTGAAGAACCATTTTTGGTTCCAGTTAGCACCTTTTATTTTTTCTAATCGACTAAGGGAAGGCAGCCTTACTTATCCTTAATCTATTTACATGTCATGATCAGAATCTATGTCCTCAACTATCAAATTATTTTCTATATTACACACAGACCTCCTTAGAGAGACCACCCAATTTCCTCGTGATTGTCATGACAAGTAGTAGCCTGTGTTGATCTATTTATTGAACTATATATTAAAGCATTTACTGTAGGCATGACTAACAATTTCTAATAAAGACTTGGAGTGTTTGGGGGCTGGTACAGTTTAGCCCATGTAGCATTAATTGGGTAGCCGTCAGAGTTGTGTGTGTGGGCAGGATATTGCTTCCAGATTCGGAGTCAGCGTCACTGTCAAAAGGCCAAAGGGGTTCTTTTGGCTATTAAATAGATACAGATTTAGGTTTAATTTACACCTCAGAAACCTGTAGGAGCACATTTGCATCACCGACATTAGATCATTGTTAACAGTTATCGAGCAAAACCGTGTCTTGTCCTTTCCACTTTTCCTCTATCACGATGGTGTTGTGGTCTTCTCACGGCACTGAGGTTGGCCCATTGCCATGGTGATGGTCGGCTAGTTCCAGGGCACCCAGCATTTCCTGTCTGATACACAGCACTCTAATGAGTAAGAGGCCTGCTTTTATAGCAGAGTGTTTGTTAACCAGGCACAGCAGGGTGTTTTATGTGTGTGTGTGTGTGTGTGTATGTGAGAGAGAGAGATAGTGTGTGTGGTTCTCTGTGCCATTCTGCCTTGTTTGTTTAAGCGTATCTACATCTATAGGTGGGACTATCTGTAGTAGTACATGGGTCCATGCTGTGTCCACATTTGCTGCAGTTCTCGGTCCAACCCCTCGGTGTCAGTGTTGACAGCGCGCTTTGTGATGAGGACTTCGAAAGCAGCTTGTGTGATGTTTGTTCTAGTACCAAGTGAAGTTTCATCTCATGAATTTCCCTCATTAAATAGTCTCACACTGTCGCTGAGTGACTGTCCAGGAAACTTAATTTGGAATATCAACAACTGTGGCTGCATAATAAAGTTGTGCTGCCCTTTTTTTTCCTCTGAGAGACATTGTGACACCAGTAAAAAAGCACTGTTGGTATATGTGCCTTTTAGTATTAGTAAAACAAAATGCAAGTGTGCAAAATGTAGTGTTGTCACAGTAAACAAAAATTAACCTAACATAAACATGCTAAAAGTGAGCCACAAAGGCTAAAAACACTGCTTTAACTTAATTTAGGGCTGTCAATCCATTAAAATATTGAATCGCATGATTGTCCATTGTTAATCACGTTTAATCGCAAATTAGTTGCACATTTTGTATCTGTTCAAAATGTACCTTAAAGGGAGATTTGTCAAGTATTTAATACTCTTATCAACATGGGAGTGGGCAAATATGCTGCTTTATGCAAATGTATGTATATATTTATTTTTGGAAATCAATTAACAACACAAAACAATGGCAAAACTTGTCCAGAAAGGTACACAGGTACTGGTACAGTTGGCATCCAAAAATATGCTCAAATCATGACATGGAAAACTGCAGCCCAACAGGCAACAACAGCTGTCAGTGTGTCAGTGTGCTGACTTGACTATGACTTGCCCCAAACTGCATGTGATTATCATAAAGTGGGCATGTCTGTAAAGGGGAGACTCGTGGGTACCCATAGAACCCATTTTCATTCACATATCTCGAGGTCAGAAGTTAAGGAACCCCTTTAAAAATGGACATGCCAGTTTTTCCTCGCCAAAATGAAGCGTTATTTAGCCTCCTTGGCGACAAGCTAGTATGACATGGTTGGTACCAATGGATTCCTTTTCATATGATGCCAGTATCTTCACTCTAGCTTTAAGGCGTTATTACCGCGTTAACGTTGACAGCCCTACTTTAATTACATTGAATGCTTAAAGATTAGTCAAATAAGAAGTCGTTTGACAGGAAATTAATTGGTGACAATTTTGATAACCATTTAATTGTTTAGGTCTTTTAGGTAACAGGCACAGCTGCTCAGATGTAGTTTTCTCCACTTCCACTTTTTTTGACCAATGTGTAAGCAATTGTAAGACATGGGCATCTGTGAACATTTATGTTGTGTTATCTATGTATTTATTTGTTACATTTTGTTTTACAAAGTTAGGAAAGCAATGTTTAAGTCAAGCCTGATGTTGCCTTACACATAAAAGAATGCCAGTCACTTCCACACAGTGAGGCATACAGCTTATTAATTAAACACTAGTGTCAGATCGGTACTCGGTATCGGCCGGTACCCAAAGCCCAGGTATCGCTATCGGTATCGAGACTGAAACATTTGGATCGGTGCGTCCCTAGATTATAGGCTATGTACTACAACGTGCGTTGTGTTTTATGTCATTTGGTCCATCAGCCCTGAGGAGAAATCACTATAAGACTCCTATAGTTTTATAGTGTAATTGATCTCCCTGCCATTCAGTGGGAAAACTTCTCTCATTGATCAGTCCGTATTGAACAGCAATGATCATTAACACATAAAACCCTCCACTGAAAACAGGACAACTGTGATGTGACGGTCTCTCTGAATTCATGACAAAAAAAACAAGAAAAATCCTATTTCTGATTTATCTGGGCACGCAGAGAAGAGTTGGCTGGATTCTTTGTGGTATTTTGCCGTATTTGGAACTGGCTTATAACTTCTCATCACATCAACTGGCACAAGTTGCAGACAGGCAGCCTCCTGTTAGCACTACACTTCATTAGAACCAGGTTTCAGTGGTACCACACACATTCAAACAGCGGGGCCATCTCCCCGGCATCAAAGGAGATTTTATACAAAGGGTTGTCTCTGTGTCTGTCTCCCCATCAGTGTCTGCTAATGATGCATGCCGCACACGTTTTTAACATTGACACCCTCCTCTCCCTATCACTCATTCACACACTCCATCTCTGCTTCCATTTCTCCCTCTCTCTCTCTCTCCCTCTCTCTCTCCCTCTGCCATTCGTGGTGTTTGTTTGGCTGCTGGGTTTTGTTTGTTTATTGTTTCCAGATGGCAGACGCAGACTTCATTTGTGTGGCTTTCAAGTTTCCAGAGAGCTTTTTACTGCCTTGGCTCAAGCGCTTATCCTGTTTCCTCTAGCCGGGCTTTATGATGGGCCCTTTTATACGTAGCAACTGGAAACAACTGTCACTACCAGTCTGCGTCGGGGAGAGAGCAGCAGAGAAAAGTGTCTCCTTTTCTGTGCGCTCTCCATCTGAACATCTTCATTAGTGACAGAGCAGATGAGGACGATGTTTCTTTTTCCCCCCCCGAGGGTGAACTTTACTGGCTTCATAGAATACGAGAGAATTCCCTCGGCTGTGTTCACTACTCCGACTGCATCATCGGCGGTTCCACGGAGAAATAGGATGTGTAAAACAAATTCTTTGTTGACATGACGGTTAGGCAGCGTGCTCACAGTAGTGATGGTAGTGTAGTTTTTTTTTTTCAGGACTTTGCTGAGTCTAGTCTGGGCATCATTAAGCGCTGTGACATCACTTATTTACAGGAACACAGGAGGTCAACTCGCCCAGTAAATGTGGGGGAGGACCAGTGCATGTCTTTACTCATCGGATGCGGTTTTTAAGACGAAGCAGTAATCAAAGCTCTCGGCTATATAAAACCCGCCCCTTCTCCTTAAGGAGGCCTTTTCTTCTGGCTGCTGCTGAATGAGTGATTACCCTGGCATTCCGACCTGCCTAATCCCATTTCGAGCAGTGATTTAACACAGAGTAGCAGTGGCCAAGGCAATGCATTCACTGACCTACCCCCCCAAAAAAGCTAGTCACTGGAAGGAAACGTCAACCTGTTTGGTTTAATTTCTGTTACAAATAAGTTGGCGAAGCAGGCACATTTTTCTCATGTAAAAAGCGGAGGATTCCAGGAAGCAGTAAAGTCATACAGTAGCACGTGTCGTAGATGACGTCAGCTCTAATCACTTTGTCATTATGTGCTTGTTTTGGATCTGATCACGGCCCGTGGTGTTTGAGCTAGTAGTGTCGTATATGTCAGGAATGGCGGCACACTGTCCTCAAACTAACCCGCTCGTGACCCTGAACAAGGGGATCCGAGCTGAAGTGTGAGGGGATCCGACTTTAATGTTCACGTAATCAGTGGTGTTTGTGTTTTACCACCACTGAGCGCCTGGCTGGCCGGCTAATCTCATCAGAGTTTGGGCTCTGGTGCTGGGGTGAGGGAGAGGACAGCCTAGCATGACCCATATCTCCGTGCCAGGACGGCTACAACACTGCGGCTCTACTGTGCAGCTCCGTCCGAGTTTACTATGAGGCCCTTTGCCAGGGTGCTTACTACTGAACTGTCTGGCACAACAAGATAATGCCTGCGCTAATGCCCTCTAAGGACACAGCCACTCTCACTAAGGAGGGACCGCTCTTTTTCGTCACGCCAGTCTGTTTGCAACTACATAATAACATCGTGGACCATTAATGGGGATATGGGCTGCGTTTACATTGTAACAGTTTTAAAGTGGAAATGAAACGTTGAACCAGGTTAAGCTGGTTTACTAAATGGGTTTCCACTCTAATTAACAATTATATAGCAGACATTACAAATGTAAGCTTCTGTCATGTTTCTAGCTTCTGCTGACTAGCTAGCTACCGGCTCAACATTAGCATACGAAAACTACCGTTACAAAGTAAAACTTATCATCAAAGCAAACACTTGAGACATTATTTGCCCATTGTTACTTATGTTCTCCTCTAACTAACTAATTAACTCGGTTACTCCCAAGCCAAGGCGCACATGGACCGACTCGATGGGTTGCTTTCAGCAGCAGCTCCAAGTGGTGTGGACGGGGGAGCCCGTGGTATCCATCGGCTTCGGAGTAGACAAGTTAGTTTATTGGTTAGTTTGTTAATTAAAGGAGAACACAGGTAGCATTAGGCAGACAATGTCTGTAGTGTTTGCTTTGGAGATAAATGTTACTTTGTGACGGTAGTTTTGGTAAGCTAATGTTGAGACGCTAAGAGTGCGGCAAGTTATGTCAACAAACGCTATAACGTTTAACCGTTTCAGAATAAAGTAGTGCTTTCGGCGTTTATTTTCTTAGCGACCCTGTCTTTGAATGCTCTGAATGAGACAGCAGAGGAGGAGAGACAGGTGATCAGAGAGGGGTGGAGGACGGGATCAGCTGCAGCTGGATTCGTGCAGTGCCTGTCGGAGGACTCTTTCAGTGCCACTAGCCAGCGCTGCAGTACTGTTCTCTGTTTCAGCGGCAGTTTATGAAATGGACTGTTTTATCCTTGGTTTTAACATCGTAAAACTCATCTTTACATCCAGGAGCAATACAATAGTGTCCCCTCTTTTGTTTTCTTCTGTCCCATGTCTCCTCCAGTCTCCGTCTTTCACGGTCTCCACCGTTATATCTGTGTAAATCAGCCGAGCCAACCAACCTCGTGACATCACAGGCTAGAGTACTGCAACATGGCGGCCCTCTATGAAACAAAGCTTCTTTTTTTTTTTCTTTTTAATGCTTACATTAGTCATGTTTGTTATATAATTGTTCATCAGAGTGGAAATCCATTTAGTAAACCAGCTTAACTTGGTTGGACGTTTCACTTCCACTCTATTGTTGTAATATTCTGTCTGTATGTGAGAGTGGACTCAATAAGTACTGTCAGAAGAAAATGGAAAGAGTTTAGATAGAAGCAGGAGAAGGATTTCTGGTTGCTTATGTACAAACTAGATACAATATTCAGATTTTCTTATGTTTCATTCATAAAATAGTGTGCTTGGTTACTTAACAGAGCCTCGTGGCAAGGCTTTCTTCACGTCTCTTCTCTTTGGCCTTCAGCAGTCTATAAACACTTCTCCCTGAGTTCTTTCAGCTTTTTAACATTTTACTTGTGTTAAACTGCTTTTCTTCCATGTGAATGCACAACAGCATATGCTGATTTATGACTGTTAAAAAAAAAAGGTGTGACCTATGATATAATTTGTATGCCCTATAAATAATCTAGTCCAGTGCAACAATGACAACAAATATAGAGTTGGATCAGCATATGACTGTGTGAACCGAACCTGGAGCTTCTCAAAGATGAGATTTATTGCAGGGAATTTGGTTTCATTAATTCGTACAAGTGTACAACTCGGTGTACTACTTCGTGAGTAGTTGCTATCTTCCAACGGTATTTACTGGAAATGACTTATAGCCAACAGTAAATAGGAAACTTTCAGGTGATCTCCCTCTAGTCAGCTGTCACCTTATTTAGGTTTTTGTAGTGAATTGAGGAGGCATTATATATAGATAACTCCTCATTTCAACTTCACAAATCAGCTGTTCCTCGTCCATTGTGCAATTTCAAAGCGAGCTACAGGAATGCATAAAAACGGGGTGTCCCACAAAAGTTAAGCTCAAAGTGCTGCACCGCTCACAGTCAGCTAGGACACATGTCATGGACATAATGTGCAATAATAGATATTCCAATAGTTCGAATGCGTTTTTTTTTTAGTTTTTTTTTAGAAGGAATATTCAAGCATCAGTTTTGGTCAATATTGACATAATAACCCTAATGGAGGAGGAAGAGGTTGCCACAGCCGAGAGTCAAGCGCCACCAGCTGGGTGAGGATAGCGGTGCAACAAGCCCAATGCATTCTGGTTGTTGGTTTTCTACCTTTTAAACAAAAGGGAATACCACAGCCCGTTTTCTCTGGTCATGTAGCACCAATTTCGAATATACACCTTTCTACTGCATAGACAGCCCAGTGTTATAAAAAGACCATCTTTTCAGTGGTGAAATACTTCTTTAACTTATATGCAAACAGTCTCACGGCAGTTCGTGAAATAGTCACGAAATTGAATCCATTTGATTTGTGTATATAGACACAAATTTCCCTTTTTCTTTTGACGCTGAGCACGACTTTCAACAAAGTATTCTTTGTGCGTTTTCCTACGAATGTCCAGCAACACGTGACACAGTTGCCAATTTCCGCTCCAGTCTTTTCAAAACAAAACTACTCAGTTAGGTTTAGGAAAAGATTGATTTGCTTAGGCTTAGGCAACAAACTACTTAATTAGCTTTTGGAAAAGATCACGTTTTTTTTTAAATAACACTGGAAGTGACGAAACTTAAGTACGGAAGTTATATGACAAAAACTAGGCTACTTTGTTAGCTTTAGGAAAAGATCGGGTTAAAATAACTCCAGAAATGATGTTGTACGGAAGTTACGTGACAAATAATCAACTTTGACTTGTGGTTTCACACGGGACACGAATACTAGTCTCCTTGGCGAAAGTTCTGTATTTTTTGACGCACCCACCGGGTCTTTAAACTCTTTAAACTTCCCGGTTCACAATTACGACTTGATTTGGTGCTAACCATCACAAAAAAATGTGAACTTTGTGTTTGTGTCTATGTACATGAATCAATACATTCAATTTTGTGACTACTTTGTGACTGGGCAGCATATGCAGTGGTTTGGCATCTAGAAAGATTTCAAACTCATGATCTGTTGCTCAAACTGGACTTCCTACGTATTTTATGTTTCATAGGTGCCTACACCATACTGAGAAGTAATGGGAGCCTGTTTGGTTTTACACTATTTGTGTAAAAAAACAATAAATGTCAATAAAGTCGAGGCTGTTTGCTAATGACTTTGTAAAATGTAAATGCTTTATTGTAACCTTACTATGACAGCAAAATGCAAAAGTCACCTGTTACCTTGTCACGATAGTGAGGCAACAGAGGCACCACAAATTATATTAATTTGATTGACTTGAGTTTTTTTAATGACACCCTTTTTTCCTATAGAAAAAAAATTGAAATTCATATTTTTTCACCCAAATTATTAATAGTGTTACACAAGTGTAAGTTGATTTACTGTTAGAAGGTCGCATAAAAGGCTTGTTTGTGGTTCTTCATCTTGAAATACCCTGTTACACACATTGTTGTTTTTGTGAACTGACACCATTGCAATCACTCTGCTGCGCCCATGGGAGGTCAGAAACCTGCTCAGTCCACTCCCTCAACACACACACACACACACACACACACACACACACACACACACACACACACACACACACACAGGAAGCAAATCAGCAGCTGGCTGTTTGATGGTCTAATTTAAACCAGTGGATATTTTTGAGCCGTTTCAATCCCCTGACGTGTGTGTGTGCGTGTGTGTGTGTGTGTGTGGACACGGGGGCATAATAAAGGAAGTTCCTGTATGCCAGGGATGGATAGTTTTCCTATTTTGCCGTTAAGATGTATTCTAAATATTTAGTTTTCCATTTTATAACAGGGCTAGTCATTGATATGGATGCCAGGAATGGCTGCACCACCCTTTTGTGAGTACCTCTTGATCCGTAGTTCACATTTACTGACGTTTCATCTGCCTCGCTGGGCTCCAAGAAAAGCACACAGTCAGTATCTATTCACACCAAAAAAACTCTAATCCAACACAGTCATGAAAACATAAAAGAAATTTTGACCTCCAGTCTATTCTCTTATTGTAAGACGTGCAAGCGAGTGCCATTTGTGTTCAGTCTGCGGAGAGGAGAGCTGCTTATTAAAGCATCTGATCCAGTTTTGCACAGACTTGATTGGCCTTTTAATTTGCAATAATAATTAATGCAGGATACTCCGACATCCATCTGGGAACACGCGTTCAGATCAAACAAACCATTTAAAAGAGTTAAAATTCTCTGTCGACGCCTAATTATCACCAATAGCGGATGTGGCAACAAACAAGTAATTATTATCTCTTTTGCTTCTATTAGCCCAACCAATGACTGGAGACACCTCTGGGTATGGTGATAAAAGGGTTAGTGTTTATGAAAATTGACCCTGGGTGCTAAACGCTTGTAGATTTTAATTTGGAATTTAACTCGATACTCCAACTTCAGAATTTTGGTCTAGCATTTGTTGTTGCTATACTCTATCTCCTATGGGTGTAAGAAAATATCAAGTATCGCGATATTATGTTTTGTGATACTGTATCGATTCTCAAAAACACTATAGATTTGTAATTAACAGTATACATGCAAAGAATAACTCAGTAAACACTTTATGTCATTTGCAAATAGAAATGCGCCCTCTCAGTTCATGTGCCCTATCAAAGTAGTGCAATGATGTTGGATGTTACAGGGACTGTGATAAATGCAAATATAGATCCCACTGTTATGATTGCATGAAAAAAGTACGCTTTTTTACTCAGATTTTATGCATATGGTGTGTTCTTTAGACAGTAGTTTTCCTAAAATTATATTTAAAAATTGCAAGATATCGTTTAGCTTACAGTAGAATATATCGAGATGTATTGAATCGACTCCTGAATCATGATATGTATTGTTATTGCCAGATTCTTGCCAATTCACAGCCCTCCTATCTCCCATATTCACCGTATGTGTGTACATTTTTTAACTTTATGAGAAATAATTAGACTTATGTTTATGAACATGCATTAATTGTTTTTCCACAAAGGTATACCTTCTGTAAATTCCATTAGCTATTCATCAAACAAGCTTTTAGACTGAATATGTGTCACCTCACGGCTGGTTCATTTGTTTAGCCAACAGCCTGCTACCTAAGCTTATTAAATCAATAGATTAGAAATATGCCTCGCTGTGATGTTAAAGACTGAAACACAGACATGCACACATAGACACACAAACACAAGCAGCATGGTTAGTTGGCTTATCTTTGATGTATCCCGATTGACAAAGAGACTCCCTCCTGTCAAAGGTTTACAAATAAACTCCAATGAAAAGACTGATGCACAAAAGGTGGCCTATGTTCTTTCTGTTTGAAATAAAGTCTGTTATGAATTAGTTTCTGCTTTTGATCTATAATGTACCACATTATGGCTAGTCTTTTTCATAGTAGAATATGTTTAAGCTTGCATAAGTGTAGGGTTTGCTATTGGGCCGTATTCACCGTGAAAAGTGGACTGAATCAGACAGCAGCACATAGACCAGACCACAAGCAAATTGCCGTGCCTTTTTAGTCCCATCTTCGATGATGCGGTACTTCCTCAGGCTTTTGTCTCCAGTTTGGGGCGCAGCTGTCAGGCTAGGTGCTATCCACGCTCCCCTCCCAAAAAACCTCAGGCCACGCGCCGCTGCACCCCAAACACTAAATAGGAGCATTAGACACACCGTGTTAAGGGCTGCTGGTGTTTGAGCTGTGGCTGTGGGTGCGTGTCTTGTCCAATGGCCAGAGACATTATCACCAACACACACTCACAGCTGCACACCACACTGCAAAAGTTATCCTCCGCTCCATACCCTTCTATAAGACAATGGATTTATTCTTTTGTGTCAAATGTCCCCATTGTCCCATCGCTGACTTCTGTTTTTGTCTGTTGCCCGTTGACCCCTGTCTCTCTCTCTGCTTTTAGTTTCCCCCCGCCCAGCTACAGATCTGCACTGTGAAAATACCCACAAAGCCTATCTACCCATATGTAGTGTTGCAGACTTTGATTATGCGCCACCGGCATCACACCTCAGCAGGGTATATCCAAACATGAAAATTAATTCACAGCTAAATGCTGCTATATGCAGTCCGAGACTAAGAGGGAGAGGAGAAATCAAACACAGGTTTACAGCATTAAGAAAGAGAGCCTAAAGGCAGGCAGAGGAGGCAGTGTTCATTAATGTGCAAAGCAAATAGAACAGTTACTTCCCCCCCCCTCCAAACAACGCACACACACACACGTACACATACACACGCACACACACAAATGCAATGGTCATTTCAATAGAAGGAAGAGCCCTTTGATTGCAGGGAATTTCAATGACCTAAATAAAATAGATGTAAAATATTCCTGGAGCTGCTTAAAAATCAAGTTATTGAAAAAGAGAGAATAAAATCAGCATAATGAGGTGTAATTGTAAACAGAGCCCAACACTCACAGGAGAGCCACATTGATCAGTCTGAAATGAGAAAAAGTTGTGTTTATTAAGCAAACTTGTTACCTTGAAGATTGGGGGTGTTGTTCACCAACTTACCTCAACACTCTCAGATTTAGAAGTATTTAAAATTTTGAGATTCATAAAATTTAAAGTTTGATATGTTTTATCTGGCTGAAGGTATTGGGGACTTTTTTTTTTAGCTACAGCTATAGCGTCCTTTTAGTCTGTTATGAACTTTAGCATGAAAGTACTTGGGCATGACTTTGTCTCAGAGCAATGCAAATGGAATTGCCCCCCGATGGTTTGGAATGCACCCAGCTGGCCTTTAAAAGGTGATAATTGGAAAATACAGGATGAAGCCACAGTCAAAGTGGGGACCTTGTGTTAGACTGAGTTAGCCATTGCAAGGATGGAGGAGAGATGTAGGAAGAAAACATGGAGAGGAAGAAACAAATTTGAATGCATTTCATTTAATTTCTGTTTGTTTTGATTCCATTGTGTGCAAAATGCAAACCGAATCCAACTCCCATTTGGAGTTTCTGACAAATTCCAGATACTACTTTTTTGCCGGGTAATGATATAACGCACGTTTCTTGAGAAGGAATTGTTAAATACTTAAGAAATAAATGTAGAGCGGGTGGTCAATATAGAGTAACTGGTGTTTCATTTATTCATTTGTCATTTAGTGATTGCAAAGCAGGATTAAATTGCAGTATGGTTGTCTGTGCATGGACACCGAGGAAGTTTCCAGTTAATAGGGTTTAGATGTACAAGCAGGGTGTGGAAATATTTTAAACAAATTGATGAAAAGGATGGATGCAAACTGTGTCCTTTTGATATTTGTCTACAAATGACGTGCAAATAGAACTGAATATGAACAAAGTCAATTGCAAATTGTCATAGAACACATTCCTGCTTTGCCTTGCCTTATTCCAAGTTAATTTCAGGTTTATTCATGGAATGCTTTAAAGCTTCAGTAGGCAGTATATTTTTGGCATCATTGGGCAAAAATTCCATAATAACCTTTCAGCATATTGTAATTCAAGTGTTCTGAGAGATAACTAGACTTCTGCACCTCCTCATGGCTCTGTTTTCAGGCTTTAAAAATCTAGCCTGTGATGGGAGACTTTGACCAATCAAGTCATTTCATTGAGCGAGCGTTCCTATTGGCTGTGCTCCGGTCATGTTACCGGAACTTGGCGTTCCTTCACAAGATATCACAATGGCGGCGATGTCAAAAACTTTCTCATTTTACAGCTAAACCGTGCACTACAAGATGATTCTGAAAACATTTGAGGCGAGAAATAGGCATTAACGTAACATAATATTGATTCATATTTGATCAGCGCTGCCTAGTTTGACCGTTTGGTCGGAGTTCACGAGTGATTGACAGCCGGCTCTCATAGACAGCAGATGATCAGCTGTAACTGCTTGTTTTCCTAATGATTACTGTCACGATATAGCGACCGTTTTATAAAAACAACTTTTTTTAAATCATATTTGCTCCAATCTCCTACTTCAGCTTTAAAGACAAAACACGTCTTAGATCATTATAGTATCCTTGCTGTGTACTGACTTTGGCAAATGCTAGCAGCACCATTTTAATAGAAAAATGTGTATTTACATGGCTTTTAATAGACTTATTTAGGGCGCTTCCACAAGCCAACATTTAGTCTGTTTTAATCAAACTCTGGTGTGGTTTAAGCCTTGGTGTGGTTTATTTGGGCAGTTGTGAACACAGTAATGGCACTCTGGTGCAGACCAAAACAACTGGTCCGAGACCGCTTGCGTGATTTTAGTGGTCTTGGACCATTTCCAAGCGAACCAAAACGTAGGCGGCCTGTGCGGGCATTTGTTGAGTTAGACGCAGGTAAACAACAGGTTAACATGAGTAAGAGCCGACCGACCTGGACTTCTGCAGAAATCAAATGCTTGACATCTGGGCTGAAGAGAACATACAGAATATGCTAAATAAAGTCTACACAAATAGTGACGTTTAAAAAGTCATTGGAGATAAACTGGAGGAGGATACCAGTATTGGAAATGCGTCCAATACTGCCCAAAATTCGGTATCGGCGAGTACGCCAGTCTATGCGCCAATCCGATACCATAATTTATTAACCCAGAAATGCAGCAAAGAAGAACTGACTACTGGTAGTTTGTCACGTGACGATAGCAAAAAAACAACAGTGTGGTGCTTGTGGAGAGTGTAATTGTAACTGGCCCGTGTTGTCAATACAAGAGCTACTGTAGCTCAAATTGCAGAAAAAAGTTAATGCTGGGGCTGCGTAGCCACAGACCGGTCAGGGTGCCCATGCTATCCTAATGTTATGGCTGATCGGTGTATATTTTTTATTACGCTGATACCGCAAGTTCAGGTATCGGGAAGGAAAAAATGGTATCGCACATCTCTAATCACACGGTTTTATTCTATTAAAGTTATAATCCTCGAGATTTCAGTTCTGTTTGAATTGGTGACTTTTCTTTTTAAATAATACAGGTCTCAGAGTTCCCATGAATTGCCCGTTTGCTGCCCCCATGGATTGAACACTGGGGCAACCAACAGGCAATTACAGAGCTTTAAAACATTGAATTGTTATTGCTGTGAAAAAATAAGGCTTTGATCGCAAAATTCTCTTTATAATTTACTGAGGAAGCCACTGAGGGAAAGCTAAAATGCACGTCCCTACTAATTTCTAAAACCTGACACAGCATTCCTTTTACTTCTCTGGGAAGGAAGTGTAGTTAGAAGGTCAGGAGGCCTATACAGGAGCTCTTCCTTTTACAAGGCAACATTCAAAGCATTTCTTCACTCCTCTCCTTGTGTTAGCCTAACCTAGTGTAAGCCTGCGCATCCGGTCTCCATTACTGTGATCTCTTCTGAGAGAATGTGACAGCGATAAGGCTCTTTTGAAGTCCAGCTTTACTACAGGACCTCAAGAGAGGGACAAAGCCAGCTGCTGAACTGGAGAGAAAACTCAGCCAGCTATCTTTTACTTTACTGAGCTCCAAGTTTGAGATTCAATCCACAATTCTAGCCAAAGATTTTTAGACATGCCATTTCTCCCTCTTTTCGCATTTGGATAAGAAACATTCTTATTTATGAAGCAGTTATGTATGCATTGATTAAAAAATGTCTATATTCAAAAACATATTGGTCATTAGGCTACACTCCAGTCAAAACAGTCTGCACGTCAACCGTCATGCCCTGTGTCAATCAGCAGACATTTCCAGCAACAATACGCCAACGCCCATTCTGCACTCTGTTCAGGAAACCAAATGGAATTTTCTTAATGACTTCCCGTACCTGATACCTATACTACTGCTATCTGAATTCCAACAACGGACCACATTGACTGACCTTGACATTGCATTTCTGTTGTGTCCAGGAATCACCATTGAGAATGATGTCAGTGAACTCGGTTCCCTATGTATAGTATGGGAGACCCACATTTAATTCTTTATACATACACACACATAAGTAAATACTCACCGTTCACACAAGCATTGGAACCTCAGCTGTACTTCTATATCTGTAAGACATACAGTATCACTGTAAGTACAGAATTACACAAGATTTTGTACTTTTTATGTATTTTGGCACATTAAAGGAAAATAAAAAATATGACTAGCATAATTAACTGGCTGTTAGCCCCATCTTCCTATGCAGCTCACTACAGTAGCTTATCTAGGGAGCTAATTAGGGGTGGGAATCACCAGAGGCCCCACGATACGATATTATCACAATTCTTAAGTCGATGGGATCTTATTGTGATTTTAAACATTTTGCGATACTCTGTATTGGGATAAGATATATTTCGACAAGCTTACATGACTAAATACCACTGGATTCCTTAGGTTTTCTAGTTTCATATAATACCAGTATCTTCAGACTGAGCCCATTACAGCATGTCTTAAAGACAGTAATGGTTGTCAGCATCGTGGTTCTCAGAGGGTTTTAAAACCATAATTACCAATTCGCCAAACATTTTGCGTAACTTTGGAGCGTTCTTTCCCACAAGTTAACATGACATGGTAGGAACCAGTCGATTCCTTAGGTTTTCTAGTTTCACAGGGCATGGCGGTTGACATCATATGCCAGCAAGATAACTGGTATCATAGGTATCACACTGCTAATGATGTGATGGATAATCTGGTGCAACTTTATAGACCTTTTTATTTTCTCAGACACCATATGAAGCATGCTTTAGCTCAAGATTTACAATCAATTTCATGTTTTTTTTGTTTTGATAGAGAAGAGCGGCATTTATGCCTGAGGGGGATGGGAGTTGCTTTAATAACATGTACATAATAATTTATGGTAATTATAGATTTATTGTTGTAATTCCATTGTAGCCCAATAATCCCATAATCATGTCTTTTGCAACACCACATTCAGGTTTTCTCAAACCTCTGTACAAGTATGGATAAAGTAAGTGATCTTTTCAAATACAAATAGCCTATGTCCTACTGGCAACAAGATAAACAAACATTTATGTACCTTTTACACTCTTCACACTTGCAGCTTGGGAAAAATCTGTGTTTTACAAGGTGAAAGGTTTTTGCAATGGGTTATATGCAAGGGTGCGATTCAGTGCTTGCATAGTTACTATAACAACCCTCTGGGAGGCAATAGCGGTCAATTCTAGCTCTTTTAGCCATAAGTTACTCTCAATCATAAATATGTATCATTATTATGAAGTGGAAGTAAATCCCCCCAAAATTAACTTTTTCTATGCACCTTCTGTCCCATTTTGTGGAAAAGTAACATTGCAGCGATTTTTAATGACATCCCCTTCATCACAACATATTATGTGCTTTTAATACATGATTTCAGTCTGGTCTGGGATTGTGTTGGTGCCAAATATGTTGAAAATATGAGTTTCCATGATCCTCCCAGTAAGGGAAGGAAGGGGCACTGGTTATTGACCGGTTGCCCACCACCACCCACACCACACCCTTAATGGAGAAATAGGCCAAGGTAGGGTCCTGCTCTTTCCTTGTCACTTTCCACATTGTGGTTGGGTCTGTGTTTATGTTTCTGAATGTTTCATCTACTAATGCATCATCATTAGATTTGCTACATCAGCTGTTACAGGAAGTATGACACCCTCAGTTCATCAGACCAACATTAGGCAACCTTTGTCACTTTCTAGAACCATCAGGCATAGACTGGACTCTCATTGTCCGTAGTGTGGAAAACAAAGGTGTTGTGTAACTGTATAGTAAAAGCTCTAATACTGGTTCACATGAAAATTGCAGGAAAATAGCACAACACATGCCAGTTGGCATATCCGGAAATTGCTCAGTAATAAGTCCTGTTCTTTCTGAACATAGTTTGCTTGCCTGTAAATAGGCTGTTGATGAAACACTGGATGTGAGTCAGTTTGTATAAAAACAGGAACACCTGTGCAATATTTCTAATACAATGTAATAGCACTGGATTAAATACTACCCTTTTAAAGCTAATAACACATTTTGATGATAATTTGTTAGGGAACAGTTGATTGAAATTAAAGGTGATTTTGTTGATGTAGTTTATAGTATTGTTTTACTGAATTACATTATATTTTGTGGACAAAATAACAGGATTCTTCAATGAGAAGTTAATATACTGGCCTAAAGGACACTGCAAATACCTAGCATATTGTTATTACAATAATTCTATGGTTGGTATCGACTAAAGTTACCCAGTCCTTTTTATGAGGCTCAAGTTGGGAGAAGGGTCAGGGATCCAGACTATATGCATATATATAGATGGACGATGCGTCTCCACTTCCTCTCGCTGCACAAAAGGGAAGCCAAAATATCCCAGATAAGGGAGCTGCCATTTAGATTTTGACAACATTTGGAGACTGAATCTGCGCAGTAGTGATCACGGGCTGGAG
>CAKALG010042501.1:0-13594 GCA_916700815.1 Helicolenus hilgendorfi
GAGCACAGCTCAAAACGCGCCGCAGTGTCGCGAGCAGCTCTCCCCTGCCAGGAAAAGACATTTGGTGTAGCTCTATTGCCGTCCAGGTGGAAACAGTAGTGTTCATGGCTTATACACGCTGTACAGTGCCAGAAACATGTTGAGATAAAAAAGGAAAAAAGTGTGATAAAATTGCCATAAATCGGGAGAAATGCGGGAAAATTGTGACCGGGAAATGGCAATGAAAAACGGGAGTCTCACGGAAAAATCGGAAGAGTTGGCAAGTATGCGCCTACTACGTTGTAAAAGTGAAAAAAAAACTTAAGCAACACGTTCTATTACGATGTAAAACTGCATGAAACGTTACGTTATGAACACAAACAAAACTTTTTTAAGTTATAGCCAACAAAAACACTCAGTGTTCTGGCTTAAAATAACTATGTTTCAAAAGTGAAAGTGAAACATAACTCTTGTGAACACAAAGACTTCTTTCTACACGTTGGTTTCACCTGGATGCAAACCCCGGCCTCCTGTGTTTTGTGACCCATCCATCGACCCTGACCTCCATCCCATTATGGACTTTCGCACTGGCAATACAGCGCCTGACTTCCACTTCTGCCTCTGTCATAATTACTACGGTCACTAGGGTCGCTGTTGTGTTCTTTTATACCTTCTTTTAGTGATCTACCATGTCAATAGATGATAAAAACCTACTATTGGGTTTAGTAGGCCCCTATTAGCCCACATTTATGGTGCTTATAGTGACCGTGAGCCTATTTAATGACCTGACAACAGTCTAATCGGCTGGATTGATTGTCTATCAGCCCCCAGAAAGTCCAAAACATGCTTCAGTTTGCCATTACAGGCTGCACCTTCTCCCTAACCACCAACTGGAGTCAACATTTCCACCCATTGTCTGCCCCAAATTGACTCGGCAGTGGGTATTTCAAATACAAGTGGTGAAATATTTCATGTTCTTTGCAGCTTATGTGCAATAGACTTGGCAGCAACACAATAGCTATGGGAGGTGATTTATTTTCTTAAAGTAATTAAATGCCTACTTGATCATTTTTTCTGGGAAAATGCGAGAATGTGGCAAACAAATTAAAAGAGCACTCCATGACTAAACCTATCCCTAGGATTGGTGGAAACATCACAAGCGAAACAGGAGCCAAACCTTCTTAATCTACGTGGCTACATTTGGGAGTTTCTGAGGAAACAATTCGGAAACATGCATTCTATTTCTGTTTGCACCCGATTATTAATTTCAATTTATGTAACCCCACTTACTCCCACAGTTTAATTAATGATGCTTGTTATCAGCTGTGTTTAAGAGGTAATGGACAATGCTGAATTTTGAGTGTTTACAGTGCTGGAGAAAAAATCCCGCTTTACCCCTTTGTAATGGACTGCCAGCAAACAAGAGATTAACAGTGTTTGTCACTCTTCCTGCAGCTGTGTTATAATGCAAAGCAAAGAGGGGAGGGAGAGGGGGAGGAATTAAGCACATAACTTTGAAATGGTGACTTGAAATAGCTACCATGGTCAGAAGGACTGGCATGCCCCTCCATCACCTAATCCATACCATAATTCCTGATCTAATTAGAGGGAGGCTCAGCGCTAGGCCTGCCATAAAGGAATAAAGAACACAGACAGACCGTGTGCCCAGAGAACGGAGCGAATAAGAAGTCAGTGAAATAGAAAGAGAGGGAAGTAGGAGAAGGAAGAGGAAGAGGAAGAGGGAGGAAAATCAAGTGCACAGTGAACTGAACAGGTAAACATGGCCAACCGCTGATTTAAAGCACCGTGTATTGATAGTATCCACCTGCTCACAATCACTATTTTGAATATATATAGTAAATGTTTTATCTACTCATGAGATTATTGGCCCAACTATCTGTGTGGAAACAGGCAAATCTCATATATTTCACAAATCTTTCCAAGAATGATATACAAACATATTTCTTAACTAATTAAGCAGCAATAAAATGACGGATACTCACAAGCCAGCAAGTTAACTGGCCGGTAGAGCTCATTCGCTGTAGGTGCTAATCTTTTTATGGCAGATGGATACACATTTTAATAGCTAACAAGGCTAATATTTCAGCAAATACTGCATCACACTATTATTCCATATCAGTTAATCCACAGAATCCTTAAAGGTACAGTGTGGAAGATTCGACGGTATCTAGTGGTGTGGTTGCAAATTGCAACCAACTGAGTACCCCTCCGCTCACTCCTCTCTTTCAAGACTGCGGTAACGTGAGCTGCCGTGGGCAAAACCATGGTAACGCCGTTTGCATCCCATCTTTACCATAATAACACTACTTTAGGAGCAACGGAAGTCAGACGGCGACCACAATATCACAAGTATGTTGGAGAACTACGGTGGCCTTCAGGTAATGTAAAAACATGAAAGGCCCTCAGAGAGCCAGTGTTTGGTTTGTCCGTTCTGGGCTACTGTAGAAACATGACGGAGCAACATGGCGGACTACGTGAAGAGGACCTGCTCCCTATGTAGCTATGGGGATATAGGGCTCATTCTATCTTGAAAAATAAAATAATAATTTTCTGTGCTGCCTCGTTTCATGTGAAATTGAAAAATAACTTGCAAAAAACTCTCTGAGATTCAAATAATATGAAGGAATTAACTCAGTATTTGTATGCAACGCAGTAAGAGCTAGCCTGCTGCTAAAACCATTTATAACCTCAGTAACTACTGTTTCAGTACCATGACGGTAATTTCGAGAAATTGCTAATTCATGTCCACAAAATAGACACATTTCTAATTTGGGCACATGCTAAGAAAAAGAACTTCCCTTAAAAGACCTGCAGGGCTTCGTAGACGATTACTCAAACAGAAATAACTCAAATAAAAGCAGAAATGTTGCAAAGAGCTGGAAAACGTAACACATGTCCCCAATCTTTGTTTGTGATGCAGAAATCTAACATTTTTTTCTCTTTCATCTGGACAAGATGAAGTCATTTAAACCGCCCGGCCCTGCTCGGCTTCAAAGTGTCCGTTTGAGGTCTCAGACTGGACACTCGCTGCAGGTGCAGTGTTGGAAACACTGATGCAATACCAGAAATGATGGCGAGGAGTGGGGGGGGGAAGCGAAGTGAAGTCACCTCATGTGTCTACCTGATCAGACATGCAGCCTAAATTCAAATTTCCAACATTTGAAGACCTTTCAAAACCAAACTGCATAAAACCAAGTGGGGAGATAAGATACCTCCCCTGGGTACTCAGGTGAAAGTAATAAAAATCACACTGCTGCCTCTCCAGATACAGTAGAGCTACAATAAGTTAGCTGAGGATTACGCTGTTGAATAGCCGGAGGCTGTGCGTGTATCATCAGCCTGGATAACTGCACTATTGCGTACTACACAATCGTGCATTGCCAGTAATGTAGTCTGCACTCTGAATTACATTCACGGGGATGTCAGTAAACTCCCTTGTGATGTATCTTTGTGGGTTAAGAAATGAAATACACTGATCCAGCAGTAAGATAGAGTGCTTACCAAGGTCAAGGAGGCTCCCCGGCGTAATTACACCACTACCAAACACAAAGGGCATTGTTATTGGACAAGTATAATGCTGCACATTACCAGAGCAACACAGCGGTTTCTATCAGCGAACACTAGCTTGGGAAGACATAGGGCGGGCATCAATTTAGCCTACTTATCTAAAGTCTTTAATTACTTGGTTTATTTGATAAACAGAACAAGGAGAATCCTTAAATGATTCTGCAAGATCCAAAGGGGATTAATTTCTTACTCCTTGAAAAAAAAACAAATCACTGGTAGAATCCCTTATTTCACTCTTTAATCAAGCATTAATTAGGAGCAGTAGGGGCACCAGTTACACTTGGCATTTGGTGAGATTGCAGGAGAAAAAAAGAGGCCTGCATTAGCCTCTCCAGAGGAGGAGGCGAGCACATCAGGCTAAGACAAAGACGACACAATCAGACAGAACAGCAGGAAGTGTGAGTTGGGAGAACGGGGATGTATGAGCTTCTCAAGCCCCATTCTTTCCTCAGACTGGATACTCACACTCACCGCACCCTGGTCCGACTAAATGTGTACCACTGTTTTAGTTGAATATAGGTTTTTACGATGTGGCTAATACCCATATCCATACTGATCTTATAATGCCATCTTCCCATCCATCCTAAAAACACCTGTGCTCAAGTATAGACAAACAGTTCACATCTTCATACCTATGACTTAGTGAGTGATAAATAAATAGAAATGTTCTTAGAGAGGCGAAATCCCGCCTCTTCCGCTAGACCACCATGGGACCTTATTTCATAATGAGCGGTAGTCAACGGTGAGAGACAAATATTTTTTTGTTCCTGTTTGAATTGCGCCGTGAATCACACATATGATGTTTGTCAATTTAAAACATAATTTTGCCAATCAAGAAAGTCGCAGTTTTTTTGTAAAAACTGAAATCAGACTGTGAAAATATGTAATTAGAAAGACGTGCACCCAAAAGTCACATTAAGTGACGTCTATTGCTGAAGCTACTGAAAGCCCACACAGACCATGCAAGAAGTCCATTGGTTCAGTTAAAAAAATTCAGTAGACATGGACACCATATGGAGCAGCAAACACGAGACGTTCAACCAGGAGACCGGTGTTTTTTAAGTAAGTAACGTTAGTGACGTTTGGGATGTGTTTTTCATACTTATGTTACGTTGTTTCTGTATGTATTTTATTTAGTTTACATACTTATTTTTAAGCCCAACCATGGCGTTTTCCCTAAACCTAACTAAGTGGTTTTGTTGCCTAAACCTAACGGAAAATTCCCTTAGGGAAGCGTTGAAATGTGGCTCCCCACAATAATCACATTTTTCTGCAGCCGGGAGGCGTGTTCATGTGTTTCAGGCGGGAATAAATTATTTGTAACATAGGTCAGCATGTCACAAGAGTCACAGGATCTGTTTACTGATTGGCTGTGGGTCCTCTCTGGCCACACTTCGCCGCTAAAAGTTAAACTTTTCCCAACTTTTCTGATTCTTCGCCGCAGAATCAAACGGCCGTAGCTTGCTGAGCTCGGGAGCAGCCACTGCAGGCTTATCATAGACATAACTGCGGACTTTACCGTAGTTTTGTTGTCTGGCGAACACATCAGCAGAGAAAATACTGACTGAATAGAAAATACTGGCGTGCTTTTTCAGTGTAAAGCAACATGTTTTTAATATCTATTTTAACCACCATCCAGACGTGAACATCTTGACAAGATTATCACAACCCAGATGTGACGTTTATTGAACATCTGGGTTAACAATGGAATCCCTTTCGTTCTGCAGGACTGCTTTCTACCACAGGCTGTGAAATAACCTTTAAAAAGCACCGAACCTTCAGCGTTACAGCACCTGAACCAAAATACCACTACAGTAAATGTCTTTCAAGTCTTCTCCTAACATTTTTTGGGTTATCTAAGATGAAAACCGTATCGAACACAATGAACAAAATGGTCCGTAAAATGTGTTTTGAAACCATTATGCGCTCAGTCTGTTTTCTTATTTCGCGAGCTTGAATAAAGAGGTAGCTTCTCAAGCAATCTCGGCCTTGTTTGTTTAAGGTAATTACTACTTGTCCTCCCATCCTGCCGGCCCAGATGATGCATGAAAATTACCATTCCCCTACTTCAATCAAAGCTGGAAAAAGAAAAGGGAGAACGGGGGGAACAGAGGCGAGCAGATGGGAGGGGGAGGCGGTGAGAGAGGAACTCTGTGAGACACACAGAGCTCCCTCCCTGCATGACAAGAAAGGGCACTGTCTCTGATTAATTAGCTGGAGTTGGTAATCAGTTTAATAAGACTGAAGTTGATGGTGAGAGGTCCCCTTTGGCAGAGCCACGCTAAGCTTAGCACTCTGTTCAGGGCCCTCGCTTTCTTCCACCAAGTAAACACGCAGTGTCTATTTACATAAACAGTTGTTTCTTTTTTGTGGGGGGCTATTTTTCCTTCCAAACTGCCTGAAAGCCTAACACCACCGCTTAAGTCAATCCCAACAATGGCAGCGGGAATTGCAGACAAATTCATGAATTTTTCAACATATGAGAACTAATTAAATTGAGGCCTTTTTGAAATGAATATAGTGTGAGGTACTCACCAGCCCTACGCACACAAAGAGGGTATAATTCAGCGATTGAATTCTGGCTTGATAGCATTCAGCCTTTTACCATGGTGAGCTATACAGATGGCTGGGGTCCTTTTCATTCTTTTCTCTCTTAATGGCAAATCTCATTACGGCAGTTATCACTGTATGGAGAACAAGACGGGAACGACGACGGGCCACAAAGCCGCGCCGTGCAAGAATCTGGTACCTGTCTGCTGCAGAACATGATACTTACTGTTGGGTCATGATCGTGATGAGAATTTAAAATAATTACACTTTGTTTAGATGATTATTGTATTATTGCACATACAGAATGCTCACATTTTATTTGCCTTCTTGCCAAGAGTTACATGAGACGATTGATACCACTCCCATATCTGTCCATTAAATATGAAGCTCAGAGACAAATATGAATATGGAGCACAGAGACGGTTGGCTCAGCTAAAAACAGCGAGCCTGACTCAGGTCAAAGGTTAAAGAAATCCACCTCCCAGCATCACTAGAGCTCCCTAATCCACACCGACTTCCTGGAGTCTTGTCGTCACCGTGAGGCAACCAGAGGAAATTACAGGGAATCACAATAGTCCAGCACACAACCCGCTGTAAAACCACAACTTTTTACACCTGGTTTTTGTACGGATTAAACAAATGAGATATAATGTGTTAATTAATGAACATCATCCAAACGCACAGGACTTTATTTTAGTGGAAATCTTAAAGTTTCTAAAAGATACCAAATTTGTCACGCTGTCGGGATCGTGGATAAAATAGTGCTCCCATAAAAAACGTGAATTCTGGATTTGAATATTACAATTTCACATCTTAGTGTTAGAGGAGAAAGATTATTTAAATTAAGAAAATTAGGAAAGTTTGGGTAAAATTTCAGAAAATCAATTTAAAGGAGTTTTAAAGGATGAGACTGGCATTATTCTATATTTTTGTAATTGCAAACAAATCTCATGAAAGACCAAAACCAACAATGTGTTAGTGCATCTGTCCCTCAGTACTTTCTGACTTCCCCACCCTGTCTCTGGCTCTCAACTCTAACACCATGTTTTCCCCCTGAAGCAATAAATCTTTAAAAACGGATCACAAAAATAAATTGTTTCCTTTTAAATAAAGACTCCTAAAACAGCTGGTCACTGTAGTTTTCAGCAAATGTTACACAAACAGGAGTAAATAGTGCATTTGTTGGGGACTGTTTTGAGCTACGGATTAATATACAAGCGGTGCTCTGGTGAATATTTCCAGCAGCAGTACGGTTTATGTTTTAAGATTGAGTCATAATAAACCGCAGCATGTGTGTATGTGGTGTTAAAGAAACATATCATCCAGTGCAAATGTGGCTCGTTGATGTGTTTTTAATAGTTTTTCGGAAAACAATGGAGCTCTATGGCAACAGAGGAAGAAGCTGTACTGTATCAGGATTTGGCTACACAGACAACAAATGTTAGTAGGATCAATTAATTGTTGGTTTTGGCCTTTTCATGGGATTTGTTAACAGTAAGAAAAGTATTTAATATCATGAGATTTAGCATTTAATGAAAATTTGGGTGAAAATAAAAGAGAAAATAAAGAGTTGAAGTGGTTGAGATGAATCATAAGTGTGTCATCAGCCAACCCGAAGTCACGGGACGGCGTATAAATGACATGATATTACAAGGACATTCAGCGGGTCACTAGGACGCATCTTAGGCTTTTAAAGTGTCATTTTTATGCCACACAGTAAAACTACAGTAATGTCCGCAGTTAGGTTTATGCAATAAATCCACTTAGTTAGGTTTAGGAGAAACGTCATGGTTGGCCTTAAAATAAGCACATAAACTAAGTAAAATACGTAAGGAAACAACGTAACAGTACGGAAAACAAACGTCACAAACGTTACTAACGTAGCCCACAAAACAAAACACTGGTCTCCTGGTTAAAAGTCCTGTTTGTTGTTGACCCATCCAACTCCCCTCCAGCCCACCATAAGTAGTCTTTCTCACTTTTTATTCTACGTCACTACCTCTGAGCGTTACGTGGATGCGTTTACATTGGAGTCAGTACAGACTACATGACGTGCAAATGACACGGCAAAAGCAAGAACGCCTTGTAAATGCCTCGTACATTATTGTGTCATTGATACGACTTCATCAGCAGTGCCTGTTTGAATCCTCGTTTTAACTCCATCTGTTCCAGTAGCCAAAAAAGGAGGGTGAAATGAACCCCTCTCAGATGTAGACTTGTGCCTTTATCAGCAGTTCAAAGTGCATTACGTTCCAGTTTGACATTTCTAACTCCTCAACTCAGACACATAAAATGTTTGACAGCTTGATGGTCTTCTCTTCAGCAAAAATCTACTTTCTTTATTATGTTCAACCTCCCTGGTTCTCTGCAACTCATTCTCCTGACCACTGCTATAATTAAGACAGTTTTCTTGCCCCCGTTTCGAAACACTTAAGATAAATTAGTCATATGAAGCCTCTCACATGACAAAACCTCTATAAAAGTATAATTCAACTTTTTACATTGTTCACTCTGCTACACTAAAGTCTAATAAGTCATTACTTAAACCAGTCTTGGAATAAAAAAAAACAAGTTGTTGCCGTCATGGCCCAGCAGTTTCTATCTAAAGTGAACTCTGAGGACCGAGCCTGAGATAAGGGCGCACCACATCACCCCGTGGCGTTAATGATCGTCCGCTGTTACAACACAAAGACAGTCAAGTAGCAGATAGAGCACCGAAATAATTTAAGCAGTGCTAAGTGGTCTATTGTCATTCAAATGATAAATTATGCTTGGCAGAGGTCTTAGAGTCACTTTTACAAAGCGTTGCTATTGTTTGTGCGGAGACAAGGTTTTAAGGAGTCGGAAAAGAGGGAATTACTTGGGAGAGTTTGGAGTTTCTTGGGGTTTGGACACAAATTGGTTCCTCGCTCATCGGGTTTGCCCTGACTGTTAGACAACGCTCCAACATCAGGGCAACCTAAGTGCTTACAAAGGACGGCAGTGTGTCAATGAAGATTTGGAGTCAACACGGAAGCTTAGATCACTGTCATAACATGATGTTCAGGAGAAAATCTAACTAGAATTACCGCCTCTCGGTTTATGCCTCCATCAACCAGACAAGTTTCAGTTTACATCCATGTCTGTCCAAAATGTCACTTCATCATTTTATCCCGTTAGACATTTGTGTGAAATTGTCATAATTACCATATGAAAACATGTTTTGTGAGGTCACGGTGATCTTGACCTTTGATCACAAAAATCTAATCAGGTCATCCTGGAGTCCAAGTGGACGTTTGTGCTAAATTTGAAGAAATCAGCTCAAGGCGTTCCTGAGATATCACAAGAAAGGGACGGACGTGAGGTCACAGTGACCTTTGACCGCAAAAATCTAATCAGTTCTTGAGTCCAAGCGGATGATGCGTTCCTGAGATATCACGTTCAGGAGAATGAGTCGGACGGACAGACGGACAACCTGAAAACATAATGTCTCCGGCCACAGCTGTTGCCGGCGTGCAAAAAACTCTTTTTCCTTGTCACTATTTAATGTTGCAAAAGTTGTTAACCCTTAAATGCGTAAGTGGGTCAAAAATTACCTGAATGCATTCCCTAAAGCAATTTCCTTCTCAGTTATTTCTGTCAGGTATTTACAATATTTACAGTATTTATTGTGAACCACACCGATCAGCTGCATTATTTTACACAGCGAGACAAGACAGTCTCCTTCAAAAATTATCTAAGGCACACTTTGCACTCCTCTCTATTGATGATGCATCATTTCCTTGTTTTGGACCAATAGACTCGCACATTGATGGAGAACCGCCCTCCCACTCTACTGATCAGTAACACAAAAATAATCCAAGGCACACTGTTGAGTTTGTACACAATTTATTTATTAATTTTATTTACTTTACTTTGACATGCTAATAATTGTTTAAAATGACCAACGAGTTGCGACCGACATACAGTAGGTCTTCATCAGGGTCATTATCAGCATTCAGCAGTAGCTTGCACACCTACAGTATGTTGTGTTGTACTAATGAGTAGAGTGGGAGGGCGGTTCTCCATCGATGTGCCAGCCTATTAGTCCAAAACAAGGAAATGATGCATCATCAATAGAGAGGAGAAGAAAGAGGGAAAAAGTGCAAAGTGTGCCTTGGATTATTTTTGAAGGAGACTTGCATTTTGTACTTTTTTGAGATCATATTGCACCCATGCAATGAGCCCTTTACAAGATTGAATAAGCACAGCTACACCTGAAGGATCCAAAGACCCAGCAGCTCCTCTACTCTGTTGTCTTCAATTCAGGATCATTATTTTGTGCAAACTTGTTAAAATAATATATTTATCATCAACAAAAAAGTAGGATCGTTTTGGCCCACTTATGGAAGAGTGTAGGTTCGAATGGCCTCTGCATCTAAGGGTTAAGTCAACGTTCTTGTTGCCGTCCAACTCCAGTATTACCAGTATTAATTGATCAATAACAAATCTGGAGCGATTTCTTCCCCCTTCTAATCAAGCCACTGTTTGTAATTACCTGCTCTACAGTAGGTGAGTGTTCTTCATAGGGACCCGGCAATAAATTACCACACAAGCCAGACGTACTGAGGTCTTTCCTGGGACAAATCAAGGTAATGTTAATTACACCATTAAATTCATTTGCTCAGTGTAAATCCCCGCCGGCTGCTCTAGATCACGCTGCGTCCATTCTTAAGATACAAAGGCATCTCAGGTCTACGCATGTGGAAATAAAGCCAGGTCAGTGTAGGTTATATAGGTGTCTTTGTACACTTGAACAAAAGGGGAGGTCTTAAATGAACACATTCATCGTTAAATACAATAAAAGCATTAACGTCTTAATATAGCCCCATATGTTGCACCTGGTCGTCCACATGAACGGTATTCTCTCCTCTCTCTTCAGGTACTGCTTAAGATGTCATTACCTCTGTTGGGACTGTTAAATGGTTCCATAAAGAAAAATGAAATATTCATTAACTTGGTTAATAATTCATCCCGATAAAATGCGGTATGTGGTTTGCAGAGTGGAAGATGAATGCATAATGAGTGCACGCTCAGCATATTTGTGCTTGGGAATGTTTTTATTTCGCGATAGCAAAAGAAGAAAATTAATTGAAAGTTCATTTTCAGTTTTTTTGTTCTATAAGTTATGCTAAATGATAAAATAGATGCTTTCCAAGCAGTTTCAAACTGAGAAACAATTAAGAGGGCGTATGAGTAACCCGCATGCTACAGTATGGGTTTTAATTATGGAGGATGTGCATTTAAACAGTCTTTATCAAATTGTAAATGTTAGCTTGACCTAATTCCCACAGTTTGAGGAAACTGTGTAAAGCACTTTGTACTTTGCTGCCTGAAAATTGGAACCATAACCTCTGCTTATCATGTGACAAAAGGCGGCAGAATGAAACCGTATATTCATAATTTCATGAGAAGTTATGCCATTACTGAAAATATCCAGTTGCTGCTCCAGATGTCACATCAAAAGTCTCTCCCGTCCAGAAACGGCATTAAGTGTGCGCACGTTGCTTCAGTTAACACCGGAGTGGTAAAGTGCTCCCACACCGCCACGCTGCAGTGTAAACACCGCTCATCCAAACACTGTCAAACTAATTTCCTCACACCACAGAGGTTCATTTTGGCTTTCAGATGAATCACTTCTTCCTCTAATTATCAATTGTGACACCCATAATCACTGGAAGACTGTGGCGCTGAATAAATGGCATATCTTTTGTGTTATAATTCTGTGCATCTTGACAAACATGACCCATTAAACAACCCTGTGGCCTTTTTTCAAGAGCGATGATTACACTAATTAAAACGGCAAAACATCTGAGCGGGCTACAGACGTGCCAGAATTAAACAGGTCATTAAATCAGCCGAGGAATATGTCAACATCCACACTGCCTGTCGCTCCCGCAGTGTGTTACTTTGAGACAAAGGGAACAAATATACCTTGTGTACTGAAATGTGCTCATAATTCACCTATCTCATGTAAAAAGTATCATTTCTACGGCGGCCCTGAGGTACAAAACACAACAACATTGGACGAAACACTTAAAGGACCAGTGTGTAACAATTAGGGGGATCTATTGGCAGAAATGGAATATAATATTAACAAGTATGTTTTCTTTAGTGTAGAATCACCTGAAAATAAGAATTGTGTTTTCGTTACCTTAGAATGAGCCGTTTATATCTACATAGGGAGCGGATCGTCTTCATGGAGCCAGCCACCATGTTTCTACAGTAGCTCAGAACGGACAAACCACCGTGTTAACTTTTCCTGCTTGGGTCGGAGCATAGACTATATGTAAGAAGTGGACGTAGTCACTGTGACGTAACCCATTGGTTTGTGGACCGCCGTTTTTAAGCCTCGAGTTAGGCATTTTGTCCGTCGCCATCTTGGTTATTTGCAACCAGAAGTCACACTAAGGGGTGGAGCTAAGTACAACCGAACA
Organism: Helicolenus hilgendorfi; assembly: GCA_916700815.1. Classification (NCBI taxonomy): domain Eukaryota; kingdom Metazoa; phylum Chordata; class Actinopteri; order Perciformes; family Sebastidae; genus Helicolenus; species Helicolenus hilgendorfi. Next base: position 12,573 of record CAKALG010042501.1, read on the forward strand.
CTGAATAAGACATTTTTAGGCAACCAAAAATAATTAACTTTCATGAACTGAAAACACACTGTGAAAGGGTTAAAAGTGTAAGACGAAAACTTACAACGCCGTGGTAGCGACCTGTCAATCACAAGGTAGCCACGCCCTAAAGCATCCCCTGCTTTATGGTCTATTTGACTCTAAATGGGACCATCATTTACTAAATGAACATCATGCTGTATTGAAGAAGACTTGAAACTAGTGATTGAGACCATAAACTCATGTTTACAATGTTTACTGAGGTAATAAATCAAGTGAGAAGTAGGATCATTTTCTCATAGACTTCTATACAACCAGACTTCTCAGATCACTTTAGCTCTCCAACATGCTTTGCACACAGGAGAGGTTTAAATTGGTTGCAATCTACAACCTCACCACTAGATATCACTAAATCCTAAACACTGTTCCTTTAACACAACGTGGCTTCACAAGTTGGTAATAAAACAACATTAAATGATTTGGTTGTGTTTTGTAAAATGTTGTGTTTTATGTTCTGTGTTTTCTGTTTGTTGTTGTGTTTTTTTAATTTCGTTAATAGGCTTCATCTAATATAGTTTTGCCCCTTAGGGGGGCGTATAGTAGTTTTCCAATGTGAACAAGTGAAATTCCCTCTGTGAAAATTATGTCCCCTTCCAAATCAACGGTACCCTTATGAAGGTAAAACATTTTAATATATTCAACATTGATTGAAACCTTTATTTACACAATGAGAGCAAGTGTAACAAGATACAGTTACACAACAAAACAACATCGCAGCTAAAATGTTATCAAAAAACCTGAACAATACTCCAACAAAGCAACGTTATCATGTCTGATGTGCACGTCGCGTTATAGGTGTGAGCTGTTTTCAACATCGCTCGGCTTTATCAGCTGCATCTCGGAGATCTCGCCTTCGAGTTAATCCTCTTCTAGCCGGCGATAACAGCGAGCGATAGCGCTGATGTCGTGTTACCGGCAACATATGTTCCCTTTCATACAACAGCAGCTTTCCA
>CAKALG010042502.1:0-16059 GCA_916700815.1 Helicolenus hilgendorfi
GCCATGTGTCACTGTAATTGCCGGTGGTCGTACGGTTAATGATGGGGGGAGCGAGAAAACTGGTGGCGGGGGGCGCTGTAGGGACTGAAAAAAAACTGTGGGATGATGTTGGAGGTCATGCGGCTGGAAGAGGACGAATGGGGGAATGGCGGAGGCCATGTGCCAGTGTAATTGCTGGTGGTCGTAGGGCTAATGATGGGAGGAGAAAAAAATGTCTGTTCAGTGCCAAGGTTTCTTAACATTATTTTTTTCTACAATATCTGCGCATGCAGCTACACTATTGTTAACATTATGGAAAGATCATTCTTATGGCGGTTAAGGTATGTGTAAGGTGAGGCAACTAAAACAACTGGTTAAATTGAGGCAAAGATCACGGTTACGGTTAAAAAGATGCAAACATTAACTGTGATGAGACACAAACTCTGGTCTACACATTTAAGTCAGACGTGCCCATGTCCATCCACCATCCTGATCTCCACGTCCTAACTCTCTGATTTGCCTCATGAAGGACACACTACTTGCTGCGTTGGGGCTGAATGTTGTCACAGGACATACTGTACATTGTGTGTGTGCAATAGCAACCTAATTCCTGTCCCTCTTTCTCTGTCTCTGTAGCTTCTGTTATGTATCTGAACAGTATGAGCGTGACATGGACAAATAGGCTTCAAATCTTCCTCACCTTCAGCAAGCTGCTGGCTATCGGCATCATCATAGTGCCTGGAATGTACCAGCTTTTTAAAGGTAAGACACCTTCATCTTCACCATCATCACCATCACCATCACCATCACCATCACCATCATTATCAACACCCTCTAATAGCCTCTATTAGTACTATACTAGAGTCCAAATACCCCCAAGAGACTGTAGGACATATATGCTGCATTTGTATAGGATATACTCAACATTGATTTGCTCTTTTTTGGTTTTCCATTAGCAAAAGTTGTGCATGGTACCTAGAACCTGGTATGTTTTTGGGTACCACCTCGGTCGAGGTTCCAAGCGAGCTGAGCCCATACTAGTACAGACGTTCCTTTGTTAGGTTAATGATGAAAGGATTCAAGAAGTGGCGCTTTTCTTTCACTATGGCGATCAGCTGAGAATCCCGTCTACACTGGGGAGTACTATCTGCAGGGGAAAACGAAACAGAGAATAGAACCTTGTACCTGGTAAAAGTGAGTGGAGTTGAGTGGAGTCGAGCCGAACCGTGCAGTGGAAATGAGGCATCAGTGTTTCATCCTTGTTACTGCTGTTCACTAACATTCTCGGAGAATGTTCAGCTGTAACAATTAAGATGGCTTCCTTTGTCTCACACAACAACATGCACTGTAAATATAACCTTGAAGCCTTGCAGGCCGTGATACACAGCTGCTCACAGCAAGCAACAATTCAGGCATTCCACAATGTCCTCACAGCTGTTATTATAAGAGACCCTGCAGCACACCGATGTGATGGAGACAGTCTTCCCCTTAGCTAAGGACCTCACTTTAAAATGTGGCTGTGTGTGCATAAAGCATTACTACTCATGCATTATTGGTGAATGTTAAAATTGTTATTACACAACGTATAATGTTACCCAAAATGACCTTGCCTAACATTCACATTTCTTGAACTGCAGACTAGTTAGAGATAACACCAGATCCTGATGATTACATCTTCTGACCCTCCAATGTAGGAAGGATTATAGAACAAAATGGGTAATTTCAATTCTGCATCTAAAAGTAAACCCTGCCTCTTTTTTGGGAGGTTGCTTGGCATTTAATTTGATTTTATCCCCATTCAGCATCCTACATGGATCAGGCCCTTGTTGGGAACACTTGGCATAACAGAGTTGGATCTCTTTTACATTCAGATATTTAGACCACTACGACCAGTACGATTGACGCCCTCTCCGTTCAGCTTGCGCCACCATCCACGTGTATTTATGTTCATGATGAGATCAGCTGTACGTAGCGGAGCATCGTAAAACACTTCATTCAAACTGGACAGAAACAAAATAAAACTCACCTAAACTGTCGTCATTACTCTTTCCAACAATCACCAAGTGTGCTTTGGTCGAACTCAACTCTAATTTCTTTTTAATGTTTAATGTGAAAAAAGGCTGAATCTACAGTATGCAGCATAAAAACAATATCATCTCAAATGATAAGGCCATTAGGGAGAATCTTGCATGGTTACTGGTGTTGTGAAGTACATGGTGCATATTCTCAAATAAATTTGCGTTAACCCAAATTACCACAAATTCACGGCTAATGGGGGGCCTCTTGTTCAATTTTTGCCCCGGGGTCCCCTTATCAGATTAATACGCCCCTGGTAATATCTGTATTCACCTCTGCATGTCTTACCACAGTGATTATTACACACAATTCAAGGCTTTCGACAATTCAGTGCAACACTATTGTCCTATTAGATTGTTTTATGTGTTTGTATGAGCAGCTTTCCCCCATAATTATGAGCTCCTGTATAAAACAGAACACTGATTACATGAAGAGGGATTTAACCTGTCTGAAGTACCTGTGTTGTACGGAAGAAGCCAAGCTAATAAGGCGGGGTACTGCTCCATTCATCGGTTTTATTGTTCAAACTACTATTATGACTATTATCATTGTTATCGTTATGGCTATATCACTCTTGGTCTTGTGTAAGAACTATTTGCGCAGATCATTCAATTGCTGCAGCAAACCCCTCTTCATTTAGGAGTAATTACGGTGCTTCAGAATGTCACCAAGAAGAAATGTGTGTGTGTGTGTGTGTGTGTGTTTGCAGGGGAGACCAAGAACTTTGATAATGCCTTTGATATGAACAATGTGAAGCTGTCTGGTATGCCACTGGCCTTCTACTCTGGGATGTATGCATACGCTGGGTGGTAGGTATGGTTCACACGCACACGCATGCACATGCGTATATGCTTGCAGTACCAGTCGTCAAACATCATTTCCTTAATCATTGGAGGTTGGAGGTAATATAATAACTGTTTCCTTCTTCAGGTTCTATTTGAACTTTGTGACAGAGGAGGTGGAAAACCCTGAGCGGTAAGTTTAGTCCATGTGTTGTCTGTATCAATAGAGTTGATCTCTATTTAATGAATTTAAAACTTAAAGGAGAATATTTTCTTGAGTAGTTGCACTAAGGTAAATTACTCCATATCACTGGGTCATAATAGAGGTGAAATGAAGGAGAGTGAGACACACAAGTGAATGACAGTGCACTGCTTCTGTTATTATCCTTCTTGCCATCAGGACTGTGCCATTAGCTATCTGTATCTCCATGGCGATTGTGACTTCCTGCTATGTGCTGACCAATGTGGCATACTACACTGTGATGTCAGCAGAGGAGCTCCTGGCCTCGGAGGCAGTTGCTGTGGTGAGTAATTGTTCTAATTCTACTTTTTAACTAAAATGGAAAGTCCTAAAGAATGTTGAATTGAAATATTATTTACTGTCTAACTTCTATTTCATCTATGTAGTATTGTATTTCTATCTATCTACTATATTTACTGGGGGAAATATAAGATGGTCCAGTTAAATGCAGGATTGAAATCATTTAACTCTATGATGTAATCAGAAGAAATGCACCATTTAGTAAATATCGGAAAGACATGACACTGTAAAAGTAGAATTTCGACCAGGAAACTATCACCATCATGCACATACAGTAGCGGCTTTCAGCGCTCCCTGGTCAATTCTTTGTCAGTAAGCTTCTCAGAATGCATGAAAATTTAATGGAGATTTATGAAAGTATGTGGCCTTTATAAAAGTAGGGTAAAATACATTTCATAGAGCAGAAGCTCGTGGCTTCTACTTTCTGTTTTTTCTGATAACAGAACAGCAAAAGAGTTGAGTTGTCTGTTTAAACGAGACAAAGTTTTGCTGAAATGTTTATGTTAATTTTTGTAGATTATAACAATAATTTTAATAGCATTTGATGACCATATTTTCAACACAGATTTTGTTTGGCAAAAGCACTTGAAAAGTTAAATCCTTTACATACATTACAGTGCAGATTTACTAGAGAGGTGCCACCGCAGCGGCTTGTCTACTACAACTGAGTTTCATCCATATACAGATGCCGACTGCTGCTGCAACTGTATTTCTCATGTCACATAAACCACTGAGAGAGATTCTTGTGTTTTGGATGTTATTATGTGTCAGTGTTTTTGTTCTGGTGCTCTGCACAGATCTGACACCTGCCTGCCCACCCGCCCGCTCTCATCCCAGGGAAATGCGGCGGTGCACAGGCACCACCATTAGGCAGTAACCTTAAATGTTTAGGTCCATAAAATGTACCCACATTCATAAATATGTAGGATATTACAACAGACATTCCTGTATTCTTGCGTCACAACATCTGCTGTATTTGCCATGTGTTTTACTACATGTTCATTTGCACTCAAGGCACATGTGGAGACGCATTCTAATGCGAGGTGTGAAGTGACTTACTAAGAGCTGTTCTCTTGTGATCGGCTCACCCAAGACGCATGCTAATACCAGGTCTGAATGGGGCCTCTGACAGCTCGGCTTCCTACCAGCTGGTAATGTGATTGTTCCAGCCCAGCCCTGTTAATGCTAATCGCATCACGGACATCCCATAATAACAGCCGCCATTGCTTATTAGACCGAGGACTGCTATCAGTGCTATTGTAAGCCTATAGCTGGGGAAGACTCATTCACTAAGAGATCTGTGATCTTTTCTAATGCAGTTAGTTTTATTGCCCTCTGTAGGATGAGTGATAGGAGAGCTTTAAGAAAGGTGTTAAGAGCATTTATCTGTACTTAGAAGGCTGTGATGTGATAGAATAATTACACTCTATTCTTCCTTCCTCACAGACAGCTGGTAAAAGTTTACATCTCAAACTTAATTTGTCTCGAAGTTGTCTTGAGGAGGCCGCCCTCGAGGCACAATTAGTCATTTTAGACTGCACAAATTAGAGTGTGAAGGGTAATAGGTGGAAAGAGTTGAAGAGTTTGCAGAATGACATACAGATAATTGTCATTTTGTGTGTCTCTCTCAAGTAATCATAAGTTAGTCATCACCTAAGTTTGAGGCATTTTGAAGACTTTGAATGATGAGTATAAAAGTGTTTTTCGATTAATTAGAATGGAAAATATAGCCCAGCCTACTGTATGGCCTGGCCCCTTGGCCCCCCTACTTCTGGCGGAGTGGTGGTTCAGCACACAGCCATGGGGGACGTCGGTACTCAGGATGAGGGGTCGGATGTGTGCTTGCCCAGTCTGACAGTCTGGCGATGGTAGATGAGGAAATCTAGTATCCAGTTGCTTATGGAGGGAGTTTGTCAAGGCCAAGCTGTAGTCAAAGACAGAGCATCCTGACATACAGTAGGTGTTGTGTCTTTCCAAACGTTGTCTCAGTTATATTTGCCCAGTATAGGACGTCACACTTTCCATGTGGCTTCCTTACAGATGGGGTATTATTGAATTCATAGCATATTTTTTTAGACAGAAGTTAGTGAACTGTTATCGTCTCAACCTGAGCAGAAAGGAGTTGAAAACATTGTGAAAGTATTTAATTTGTATTCTTTTGTGGCTACAAAGGAAGTGATGCACTTCCAATTCACAGTTCTGGGTACCCTAAATGAGTCTATTATGTGCCTACTGACCTCTGTTGGTATCAGGTGGAATTACACACCGCCTGTAGGCTACAGTATGTGTAATAATAATAATATAATAACCACTTCAGCCTTTTCCCTCAACGATCCAGATCATTTCCATGTGTTGCACTTTGTAAAAAGACAGAGACAACAAAACAAAAACAAACATCTTCCTCAGTCTCATGGTGGAGACCTGTTTCAATGTAAAGATCCCTAATCATAACTGCACACATTGTGATCTTTGTACATAGTAAAACACATAATGTTTCAGGAATAATCCTATTTCAGTGCTGTAGGTGGAATGCATGAAAGTTGAGTTGATGACAAATTACATGTCAATTTTTCTTTAATGCTTTCAATGCCTCACTGCTCTGTTAGGAGTATTAGTCATTTTTTAAATAGAAGTCAATCAAACTAAACAGTATTGCATCATTATGGAGTGGTTGCTTAGAAATGAGCATAGCATCATTTCAGTGTCCATTTGTACGAAACTGGAAATACACAAGATAAATTCAGATTTTTTTTTGTCCCCTTATAGCCCTGCGCTTGTCCATACAAGTGTGGACTGTGATTAATCAGCGCTGAATGGCTTCATGAATAATAAGCAGCTTTTGCTCCCACTTCTGCATGACCCATTTATGACAATTACTGCCAGCAGCCCTGTCAACTGCTCTAATTTCATCTAACCAGCTACGGTTAATAAAAGAAGAAAAAACGCCATTCAATAAATTGATAGCTGAAGATATATTCACAGCAGAACCCTGCTTCCCCCTTTTAAAGGAAAATCTACCGAATAAGGAAAACGAAAAACACTTGTTTGCTTTCTTTCCAAAAGTGTCTGTGGAAGAAGAGAGAAACATCTAGCTAGCCTGGCTCTGTCTAAGGTTCAGAAATACTCCTACCAAAACCAATGAAGCTCACTAATGTTGATCTGCATATAAACAGAATGTAAGAATGAGTTTCATCTTGGACGAACTATCTACTAGCAACAAGCTAACTACTTTTTATCTGACTCTATGAGGAAGCAAATAAGTGTTTTTCTCAAGCGTTGAACTATACTCTTGCTCACTTTGCCTCCTCTCCGTTTCTACCTGTCAGACTTTTGCAGAGAAGCTGTTGGGGAACTTCTCGATAGCTGTGCCGGTGTTCGTGGCCTTGTCCTGCTTCGGCTCCATGAATGGCAGCGTCTTTGCCTTATCAAGGTACATTACTAAGGTTCTTTACTGGCCTTTGTCTCACACCTATGTACATTTACTCATCAATGACAACACGCTACATCGTTATTTTACTTAATATTCACTGATGATTTGTTCAGTTGTAGAGAGTTATAGAACGAATATTGACAGTTTATGGTAGTTAGTACGCTGTAAATTCCCCCAAACAAAAGTTGGTATTCAAATAATGGTGGAATCTCTGTGTGTATGTGGCCCGAGGGAACAAATAAAGTGAGTCACTAGTAAACACCCACTGAAGGGGAGAAATTATCTGCACTCTAGTAGCTCACATGGTGAAATGTACATTTCCACAGATAGCACTAATTCCATCAGCACAACAGCAGTTATAACAATCTACTGCACTGTGGGAAAAGCACGTCACTTACCGATGTTTTTATCAACGCTGTCAATGAAAATTTCCTGCATATTCTTAATTTTGAAAGCCTACCAGGAAATGGAAGGGATTATGCTGTTTAAACCACATTAAGGCTGTTATTGTGAAACACCTGTGTGTTGAGTTTCATTGAGCTTAACCCCTCGTTTCCACAAAGCTTTGTCTTCATATGTGAGTCAATCGGAAGTTCATTCATTCCTATGGTAACCTCCGTGATCTCCGATATGTTTGCGAAACTCCTCCTTCTCTTTTTTTTAAGGTCTGTAATTTGTCTCGAGCACGTAGAACAGTTTTTTTTTTTTGCGGCAGATTACGGACAGACCGGATGCACTGTGTGCCACAGGAAGTTATCATGTTATGCAAACTTCCTGTGGAATACAGGAATGAGTCCTAAAACCAGAAATGAGTTAACATTTTAGCACTTTCGGTTCCCTCCTCTGGAAGTCAATGGGTTTTTAGTTAGAGGCCTGAAATCAGGTCTGTGGTTAACACAAGCTGAAGAGATTTTAACGTTTTGTTCTATGACATAAAATGCATCAATAAATACCCCACTAGTGAATTTGGAAGCCTTTATGTGTGTTAAAAAAGGTGGTTGCTAACAAGCGGCTAAATAAGACTACTAAACGTCATCGCGTTGACTCGTCCTCCTTTACAGCCTCGTTGTGTCTACTCGCGTTCACGCGGCCGTGGTGTAGTTCGTTTACAGCCTAACGTTATCCTCTTACTTCTGGTGATTGCATTCACACTTCAAAAATCATAAAAGGGATGTTCATTTGTGGAGATTATCTTGCTGATCAAAACGTGTAAGTATCATAAACGTGTGTTCTTATTTTATGCAGTAATTCAAAAGCCAATGGAAAAATCCCACTTTTTGTAGAGGGAACCCAGGGAGATACTAACTTCCTGGTTGGCCTATAAAAATACATCATCCCTGGAGCACTCTATTAGTTACCACCAACTCTCTGCGTGTGGTTATTAGTGCTGATCTTTGTGAATTGGACTGTTTTTGCAATAATGCTCATTTGCATGGAAAGGGGCTGATTTTGCACTAAATGTCTGCATATTACCTCATTTAAATACACAACAAAGGAGCAGCGACACAATATTTGCTTGGCAGCGCAGTTAAGGCTGAATTGAGAATTACACGGTTTCTTTTTGTTTCATTTTTGCATGTCAAATGTCATTCTTGTTCAAATTTTCTAGATGTGTATATTTTGCCTATGTGTTCACCAGAATGTTCTACGTGGCATCCCGTGAAGGACATCTCCCTGAGGTTTTGTCTATGATCCACATCCAGAGACACACTCCAATGGCTGCTGTCTTCATACTGGTCAGTTTACTGCAATATGAACATTTTATTGGACACACTGCCAGCCAATCACAAATGAGAACATTTTCTATGGCTGTGGTAGAAATAAGACTGTCTGTACAAACCACTGTAACTACCATATTGGCTACAAGTCTTATTTAAACTTCTTAAATGTGTGTGTGTCTGTGTGTGTGTGTGTGTGTGTGTGTGTGTGTGTGCAGTACCCTATGACCATGCTCCAGCTGTTTGTAGGAGACATCTACAGCCTGTTGAACTTCATGAGCTTCCTGCGGTGGCTGTTCATCGGTGTGGTGGTGCTGGGTTTAATTTACCTCCGATATACAAAACCTGACCTCCCCCGCCCCTTTAAGGTGAGCACCCTACCAGAATCTGTGCCACATTAACAGGCTACTCACCTTCATTGTATTCCACAGTAACTCATGTTGCTCTGCTATGTTTCACTTTGCTGAGAAAATCTTTAGTGATGTTTAAAAGCAACATGTGAATTCCACAAAATAGTTCACTACTACTTGAATATGCATATATTTGTAGTTCAAGTTCAGGTTTATCGTCATGTGTATTAAATACAATGAAATGCCTGTGCTCAGTGCCTTACACAAGGGGTCATGTCTGCTTCCAGACAGTATATGGAGAGTAATAACAGATGTCTTTTCTGACTTGTCCAAAGGTCCCGCTCTTCATCCCAGTGGTGTTCTGCCTCGTATGTTTCTTCATGGTCTTCCTGTCTCTGTGGTCGGACCCGGTCAACACAGGGATTGGATTTGCCATTTCCCTCACTGGCATCCCCGCCTACTATATCTTCATTCACTTCAACCACAGACCAAAGTGGCTTCAGAGAGCTTTGGGTACGTTGTTGCAAATACAATAGAACTTCACATTCAACCGCACATATGACTGGAAGAGATGGATGGATTTTTGGATACATGGTCATGTTGAACCTTTATGTCGTGTAGCACGGAGTTAAAGGAGCACCCCATTCATTTTTCACATAAAAGTCAGTTCACTCGTCACGGAGAGTACCACACAGCTGTAGAATATCATCTGTGGTTTTAATGTCTGAGAAATCAGGGTTATCTTGAGTTCAAATGTTTGATAGATAGAAAACTTGTGTTCCAAACTGGGGGCACAGACTTTAAAAGGTGAGGGTATTTAACAGGAAGGGCATTGTTGGTGCATTACTATCTTGAGTTATTACCTTGTAATGTTCTTTGTGAATTTAAAACACCACTCATTTTTCCACCACACATTCTCATTAGATTAATATGAGTGAAATATTGACTTTACATATAACATGACGTCATAGCATGGTTTTCTTTGTGTCCCCAGATTGCTTCAACAGAACCTTGCAGATCATCCTGTTTGCCGTCCCTGCTGAGCAATAACAGCCCACAACAACACCTGGCACACGTACATGTATATACTGAACTGAACTCTAAGTCAGAGAGTGAAACTGGTGTTGTACTCTCCAAAACGCATTGAGTGCAAAGGTTTAAAGTTTTGTATGTGTTTTATTAAAGGATACATATTTGTAATGTGATTTTATTAGTATCTGATTGTTTGTAAAAAAAAAAGGTCTGAGTAAAGTCTAAGCAACCACAGACTCAAATTTGTTATTTATGTAGCATTGTTAATTTTTTTTTATATCATATCAAATATTGTGAAATGAGCATCATGTAGCTGGTTCTGATTTGGATCCAGTTGCAGCAACCGTACTTGGCAAATAGCCAATCAAATTGCAGCGAGGAAATGTGCAATCAGTCCCGCTAAATTTATATCATTTGGGCACGCATATTGTTGTTTTCCCACACTCCGGGCACTTGACATTGTAAACGTAGGGCTATCCCCACAAGCAACCGTGGATGTTTTGTGTCTGTCACGTTTCAGCAATAACAGGTTTGGACCCAAATGCAGATCAGGATGAAGAGGCAGCAGGCCGAGTACAATGATTTAATAAAGCAATGATTAGATACAGGTGGAACAAATCAGGGCGGGTCAGACAGTCACAAAGGCGGGAAAACACACAAAGGCAGGAAGTGAAACCAGACATGACACATATGCTGAGTATATCAAAATAAAACAGGAAACACTAAACATGACTAAACTGATGAATGAAACAAAGAACATAACAAAAAAAAACAAAAAACCTAGAAACCAAAATCCTCAAAACAAATCACAGAACTTAAGAGGACATAATGCTAGATAGTCTTTAAAGGGAAAATTTGCTGATATTCAACCTTATCTCTACCTATCTGAGTTCGGGATATAGTGTGAAAAATGCCTTCAGTTCTTGCCAATGTTCTCTGCGTCCCTTGGCGCCAACAGAAACAGAACCATTCTGCTGTAATGAATGTCAGTGTTGGCAGTTTTTGTTGGATGCTGTCGCTGACGACAACCCAGAGATTTTGTGTGTTACTATGCATGAATGTTTTCCTCCTCACTGGGACAGCGGTGTGCTGGAGACCTTCATCAGCATCGTGAAGATAAAAAGACAACCAAGACCAGCAGGGTGAATTTGGGGCAATTTTTATCAGTCGATTTTGCTAATTTAATGGTCTGCCTCCGAAGAAGAAGGAGTGAGATCCACCGCTGAGCCGTTGCAGCGGGGCAGCCACTCCACAGGCAGAAACAGCGGGGGGAAGACAGCATGTAGAGTCGGCATATTTTCACATTTTATTCTGTGAATTATGTATTTATTTTGACCAAACCAGAGTTGCTGATTGTTGGAACAGTGGAAAGATTAACGGACTAAAGGTTTGGTGAGTTTCCTTTTGTTTCAGCCCAGAATGAAGTGTGTTTTCTGATGAGTTAACAAGGCACGTGAGTTTATTTCATTTATTTATCAGATGTAGCAAACTCACCGCTCGCACGCAATGCATCCTGGTACATGTAGGCACAGCCAGCGCATCTCCGCAGCTGCAGAAAGAAGTGGACTACATTTACTATCAGCACTGATTGGACATCCACGTAAAAGGTGGAACATCTTCTTTTCTTTAAGACTTAACAACAAGTCGGTGGACCTCTGGACACAGAGCCAGATTGTGACAATGTCATGTGTTCCAGAATCCTGAATTATATAACTTTATTACACGGCTGTTACACTCACACTCACTTCTGATTGGTCAATCACGGCGTTCTACTGCCTGTTATTTCTTCAGCAAACCGCTGCTATGGCGAACCGTTATTGTGTCAAATTATTGAGTTTTAAGTAAGTAGCCGTGTAATAAGCCAGATAATGTACAGCTGGCGGGTCATTGTTGTGAAATAAACCCCTTCAGGGCGATGAAAGAACCCTCCGTTCTTCGTTGGGGTGCGGCAACACCCTGTCGGGGTTTTATTTCACAACAGTGACCGGCTCGCTGTACATTATCCCCTACTTAAACTACTCAGTACCCCTACCAGACCACACATTTTGTTGTCAGCAGGTGGAGTTTTGGCTGACCTGTCCCCTTTACAGCTTTGGCTAATTAATGCTGTGAGTACTTGCCAAAAGGCCAGAAATTACCTCACAGGGCCACAAAAACAAAACAATGACCTGAAAGGTGCTAAAACGCTCAATCAAACTGAGGGCAACTGCAGAGATTGTGATAATTCTCCATGAGTTTGTCACCATCACATATAGTCATTTCATCCATTTGTGATATAAAGATATTCATTAAAGGCAGTTTTCTGATCTAACGTGAACATTAGAGGGCCACACCAGTGCTTAAATATGAGACAATAATTACATTAGCATAAATATATTTTTCCGATTTCTTTCTGAGCTCGGTAAGAAGATTACATGTGTTTTATTTCAGATTGGTGTGTGCCTCTTCCAGCGAGGTCGTAACATGCAGATGGTCTAGCCCTTTCATTACGACCTTTGTCATTTGCTTCAATTGTTATTACAGCTCTCCATCACCTCCCAGCTTTATGTGGACTCTGGTCCCCTGTTAGTCCACCTACATTTCACATTAGCATCAGGAATGAAGTGGCATGGCCCTATGCGGCCTGGTGTGGTTATAGTCTTACTCTGAGGGGTGTGTGTGTGTGTGTGTGTGTGTGTGTGTGGCTTGCAGTCTGCTGATGTGGCTGCTCTATTCCTCCTGGGTGGGATTTGCAGGTAATCTGTCTGTGTAACCGCTGCCCTGTGGCATACTGCATTCCCTCTCAGCACTGTAAATGGAGGGCTTTTACTGCTGATGAGAGGATGGCAGGATGGAGACAAAATGCCCCGGAGCTTCCACTTTAGCGCTGAGCCACAGAAAAGCTGGGTTAAACTCAGCTAGCATTAGCCTTTGTGAGAGAAAAGCTAGCTGTGCTCACACTGCAAGCATATGAACCTTTTACCACACTGCTGATGGTCCACAGGCTGTCACTGCTCAGGTTTCTAGGAGTGTTACTTTAACACGTATTTAATATAGTGACTTCACATGAGCATTAATTAACACATGAAGGGTAATGCTTAACACAGACTTCACAGTCAGGGATGTGTTACTTACTTAGATACAAATAATGTAGCAACTAAAATGTTGGCATTAACTTCAAATAATTCCAGCTGGGCATTTAACACATAGATAACAGCATCACATGTTTCTACATACCTGTTTTCATGTGCATTTTCAAATGAATGGCAGATGTGCTGCTGTTTCCAGATGTCCACTCCAGCAGGAAGACCAACAAATAGGAATAAAAGGAGCCGAGGCGTATGTAAATTCAGTGTCCTCAGTTTGACTCCAACCAGACCCCCTTTTTTTTCTTTTCACGTCAGCCCCCCCTCTCTCTTCTTAATGTAACACTTTATTTAATTTACTTTATTCATTTAATTGTCCTCAAAGCTGCTTACAACAATATCATAGGGTGTTATAAACCATTTTATATATTACTTATAAATGCTAAATAGGGAGGTTAAAGCAGCAGTGGGTAGAAATGGAGCAAATATGATTAAAAAAAGTTATTTTTCTAAAACGGTCACTATATCCTGACAGTACTGCATGAGACAGGTGCTCCAAATGGCATCTGCAAGATTTCACAGACCAGAGGAAAACAAGCAGTCAGAGCTGATCTGGAGTCTGCCGTCCAGCTGCCGTCTATGAGAGCCAGCTGTCAATCACTCGCGAACTTTGATCAAACGGTCAAACTAGGCAGCGCTGATCAAATACAAATCAATATTCTGTTACTATAATGCCTATTTCTCTCCCTAATGTTTTCAGAATCATCTTGTAGTGTACTGTTTAGCTGTAAAATGAGAAAGTTTGTGACCCGGCTGCTATGTTGAAATCTGTTGAAGAAATACCAAGCACCGCCCACCAGCCGGAGCACAGCCAATAGGAACGCTCTCTCTCTCTGAAATGACCTGTGATTGGTCAAAGTCTTCCGTCATGGGCTACATTTTTTAAAAGCTTGACAACAGAGCCATGAGGAGTTGTAGAACTCTAGTTTTCTCTCAGAACACTTGAATTACAATATGCTGAAAGGTTATTAAGGAATTTTTCCCCCAAGAGCACCTGTGTTAGCCATGTGTCTTTTCATTAATGTGTGTGTGTGTGATGAAATGGCCTTATTACCACACTGTCAGCTAGAGCAACATTCATGCTGCAAGCTAAGAGATAACACACACAAACGTACACACACTAGCACTCATACAGAGAAAATGCCAGGAGTTGGCGGAGTACCAAAGGCTAAAGCTCTCTCTCTCTCACAGGCCAGGAGAGGCAGAGACAGAGAGGAGAAAGAGAGAGAGAGAGAGAGAGAGAGAGAGAGAGAGAGCGGCAGAATAAGAAAAAAGAGCTGGATTGCATTCTGAGGAGGCATCCGAGGAAGCACACCGACCTGCATTCACAGTGAAAGTCGGCCAGTATACAGCCTGTGGTGTGACTGAGGTGTCTAACTGAGACACCACACACACCCAGCTGATACTCACAAAGCATCAAAGAGCAGAAAAAACTGCATTTGATCACCAATTCAAAAAACTGTTTAAAGGATAATTCTGTTTTCATACAACTTGGAGCTTATTTTCATAATTGTGCAACCCCTTCTCACTCCCAACTTGTTAAATAACGCCATTTGGTGAGTGCCCCTCTTTAGCAACAGTATGTGATGAACCGGGCTTTCAACCAACTCCGATGTAAACCCAACCGCGGCGCTGTTCGACGGTCGGAGCAAGTGACGTAGTATTAATAGCATGAGAGTCCGTTCATAGCGGGAGGGAGGGATTGGTCAAACAAACACAAGACTTTCAACCAGGAGACCGGTGTTTGTTTCCCGTGTGAACCTAAAAGTAACGTTGACTTATTTTTTCATGTCAGTCGTTAGTCACGTGAGTTGGAAGTATCGATAACGTCAACCACAACCGTTTCCTAACCCTACCTAAGTGGCTGTGTTGCCTAAACCTAACCTGCTGTGAAAATGGAAGTTTATTTTGAAAGGACACTATGCGTCTATTGAGAAGATATTGACACACCGTCCCTGGATCGTCCAAAAGTAATGTAAGAGGGGTACCCCGTGCGTCGGTCTCCGACGCAGAGGGGCACTGACCAAACGGCGGTATTTGACTAACTTTGTTAAGGTTGGGGAACCCTCATCATCAATACAACCAATTGAATACGATTAGGTAAAAGATTTTGGACAAGTTAGAAGAATAGGCTAGTCATACACAGCAGCGCAACAGCAGCACTGTAACGCCTTATCCACATTGGGAACGTCAGCAGCGCGTGTCGGCTGCGGAACCTGTTGTTTTTTATTTCGGCGTCCATGTTAACAGGTTAGAGCAGCCACACTGCCCGCGTGAACAGCGCGGCTCCTCTAGAGATTCAAGGTCTATTTTTACCGTCAGCCGTGTGCGGTTCACAGCAACAACAGACAGTGAAGGTGATCTATTGACTGTATATTGACATCATACCAGCTACATTACTACAGTTTCAATGTCTGTATCTGTAGAATATGTCACGGACATGTAAAAAAGCAAAGATTGATTTTTAAATCAAAACTTCCTGCTTTTATTTCAAACTAATAGCCCTCAAGCATTTATTTTCTGTGGACAGAATTCCTAAATTTGTATACACAAGGCTTTTATTCTGAAATATTTTCAGGACAGTGTTGTAGAACATGCAGTGACTTGCACGGCTCCATGAATGAATACAGTACGGGGTTTTAATTGTGGATTACTATTAATTACAAATTACCATACGTTTTTTAACCTTTTTTTTGTCTAAAATAAATAAAAATTACATTTATAATGATATGAAATGGCCATTATGAAAGTCAGTCTCCACAGGAAGTCACGCTTTGGCCAGACTGCCTTCGTGAGCAGTGTATGACGGCTGCCTCGCTGAACTGCTGTTGATGGGCTTTCTGTGACATGTTGTACAGATACAGACATTGAAAGTGTAGTAATATTGCTGGTATGATGTCCATATACTGTCAAACGACCATTTTCACTGTCTGTTGTTGCTGTGAAGCGCGTGGCTTGCGCTAAAAATAGGCAAGACCTCGAATCTCTAGAGGAGACGCAGCTGACACGCAGCCAAGCCGTGCTGC
>CAKALG010042503.1:0-15795 GCA_916700815.1 Helicolenus hilgendorfi
GCCTGTCCAGATGTGTATCCACCATTCCTCCCTTGCTCCTTCCCTCCCTCCACCCCTGTCCTGCTGCCGCCCCCCTGCATCTGTCCCCACAGTTAGAGTAGCTCACAGTACCCTGAGTCTGGTCCTTGAATCCATCATAAAATACAGATGTTTAAGAACTGTGACCAAAACACCTGCAGGGGTCAAAGCAGGACTGCTCTGTGTGCAGTTCAGGATGAGTAACTGAATTGTGTGAGGCATTGTTTACTGTGTGGGCACAGTAAACAATCCTAGCACCGTATTCTCCCATGTATGGGGAGAACTTGACCCAGGAACTTACGGTTCTGTGAGAGTAATTCAGTTGCCATCTAGTTGTATTTTCTCTCCTGCCTGTGCTTCTTTTTAGCTATACCACCTGTCTGTGCCCACCAAACATCTGACCCACATCTAGACCAGTAGATAAATATAGCTCACTGTGTTTGTGAATGTGTCTTGTGTTCTCCCTGAAATATTGAAATGCATGTTTTTTTTCTTTGTTGTTATTGTTTCGTGACATGAATTTGTGATTGCCTATTAGTGGTTAGTATTAGTAGTATTTGTAATATTTTACAAGAGTTTAGCTACGGAAGCCCTAAACCGACATGATTTTAAACTTTGTTTATTTGGTTTCTTTTTTTTTAATGCCGTTATCTCGAGATCACAAGTTAATTATGTCATTATCTGGAGAAAACAGAAGGTTATTTTCTTTTATTACTTATAGTATTTGGGTCAAATCAGCTGACGATTATTTATGAAAATAAAAATCTTAATTTTTGTCTTAATTTTTTTCGGGGGGGGGTTCTGAATTTTGCCTAGGGCAGCAAAAGGGCTAGTACTGGCCCAGCTTCTTAACTGTGAATTTGTCTGGTTTCTTTACTCCTGACAGTAATCTGAATATCTTTGAGTTGTGGACAAAACAAGACATTTGAGGATGTCATCTTGTCATTTTTCACCATTCTCTGACATTTTATAAACCAAACAACTAATTGATTAATCGAGAAAAATGTCAACAGATTAATCGACAATGAAAATAACCATAACTTGCAGCCCTAATTTGGAATCAAGCTATTGATGTGATTGGACTGATAGAGAGGACATAGTTAAGACACTTGTTAACTTTATGCAAAAATATGAGTTTTCTTATCTGATAGTGGAGTATGGTTACATCACTTCTTCACTTGTACCATCTATCTCTAATGTTTGTGTTGCTTTCTTTTTTTCCAGACGATGATGATCGAGACATGCAGGGAGACCGCGCTGTGGATTATGGGAAAAGACATCAAGCCATTGACATTCTTTGAATGGGAACTCGTACAGCCGTAACTCATTACAAATACTCAGACCTTCGTCTACAACCAAGGTCTTTTCTTGAGAAAATAGTTTGAACATCATAAGTAAGAATTTATGGGGTGCATCCTCAATGTCGCAGACTCTTTTGAAAAACAGACATTGCAACTAATGAATTAATTCTGAATAACGTACCATAATACAAAGAAAAAAAAATAATGGCATCGTCCTGAGCTGCTGTTGATTTGCTCATGGTTCTAAGTTATGGCAGTAGAGATGATATACTGTACACTGACTGTTTTGTTATTTGATAACTGCCTCAGTTGTGATCTGAAAGAGCCCCGTTGACTCCCAGATGAACTTCAAGGTCGAACTGTGTTTTGTTTTTGCTACTTTTCTTTTCAGGTTGCTGTCGCTCGATATAAACAAACTCTTCACCTGAGGTGTTTAATCAAAGACACTAATTCGGCATTCTGCCTTTCTAACATGATTTTGGGACTTTTACAAGGAAGACATTTTCTTTCGTTTACAGGAGTGGGAATGCATTGCAAATGCCAAGGACTTTGCTTATGGCCTATTAAATCAATTTCTTTTCTTTGTGACAGACACTCCAAAGTGCTCCTCGTTCTGTTGTTTTTTTAATGCCATTGCATGCATTTGAAACTTTTTATTAATAATCAAACTGAGCAAAATACTGATGCTTAAGCAATACTTAGAGCGATGTTAGTATCCTCCCACAGTGTGCAAAAGATTAACCAAGCACATCTAGAACTGACATACTGTACACATGCTTCCATTAATGAGCTCTCTCTCTCTCTCTCTCTCTCTTGTACATAATGTAGTTGCCATTTGTACTGAGGAAACTTAATTCCTCACCTTTTAGGGAAATCAGTGAAAATCAGTTCTGTTTTGTGCAGCCAGGAAAAATTGATTTCTCATGGGAAAGGCACATTGAATGTAATTTAATTTTATTAAAGGTGATGCTTCATGTCATTTGTCAGTTGTGCTTTAGAGTCAATGTAGATGTAGATTGTCATCAGTAGTGAGTGGATTACTCGGGGTGTTTTCTGATTGCAAAGGTGATGGGGATGTTGAGCATCTGAATGTCTTTACTTCATAATTGTTACGCTCTGTGCTTTTCTTTTCAGTGATAGATAAAACATGGATAGAATAGAATAGAAAGCTTTATTGTCATCGTATTAAATACGAGATTCACAGTTGCCACTTCTGGTCAGTGCTTTAAAACAAATACTTGACAAGACTAAACGAGGCAGATAAAACATATCAGGTAACAGGTAAAACACACACACAGTTATAAAGCAAATAAAACAGGTGAAGTAGATGTAATAAATAAATATAAACAGAAGTGTTACACTAGAGCAGGGGTCAGCAACCTGCGGCTCCGGAGCCACATGCGGCTCTTAACCCCTCTCCAGTGGCTCCTTGTGGATTTTTAAAAATGGAAATGAATAACTGTTATTTGTTTATATTTTTATTTTTATTTATCATTGTTGTAGGTCTATGGTAAGACGGGGTATTAGGGCCACATTGGGGAAAAAAAAATAAATCTGAGATTTTGAGAATAAAGTCATAATATTACGAGAAAGAAAGTCTTAATTATTTTGATAATAAAGTCATAATATTAAAAGTAGTAATTTTACGTGTTTTCTTTTTTCTCGTAAAATTATGACTTTATTCTCGTAATATTACGACAAATATTATTTTTCTCGTAACATGTCTTTATTCTGTAAATCTCAGATGTTTTTTTCCTCAATGTGGCCCTAATACTCTGTAGTACATTTGCTCTTTGGCCCTCACTGCATTAGACTTATATACTAAGACTACAAACTGTGTTACCTTCATCATAATGCTCAAATGTTTTGTGGCTCCAGACAGATTTTCTTTTTTTCTTTTTTTGCCTAAAATGGCTCTTTTGATAGTGAAGGTTGCTGACCCCTATACTAGAGGTATAAAAAATAAAAATAGATGTAATGTAAAACAGAGGTAGTTGCACTTGTAAAATAGGTAGGGTAGATGTAATGAATAAAATGTAAACAACGGTAGTTGCACTTGAGGTGTATATTGCATCAAGGATATATATTGCACATGAATATGTTAAGTATATTCAGTAAAGAAATGATTTTCTGATTGTAAAGGTGATGGGGATGTTGAGCACCTGGATGTCTTTAGTTCATAATTGTTATGCCCTTTGTGCTTTTCTTTTCAGTAGTGATAATGAGTATATTCAGTAAAGAAATGCACACATTTTAAATACTCAGTGCCATAAAGAGGAGCAAAGCATTGAGAAGAGAAACAGAGAAGTGTTGGTGGTTGTTGCCTGCAGCCTGGCTGGTGTTGTTCAGAGAGGTAAGGGGGTGTGTCTGTGTCCCATACGGGTCTCTGCCTTCAAGAGGCTGAGCAGAGGCGGGAAATGGCGCCTGGTAACATAACGATGTGTCGTTTCGGAGAGACGGCTCTTGACTAACTAGATGGATATATATATTTATATATATATATATACAGAAGAAAAGTCAGCTCAGATCACGAAAACAACCCACTGCCTCCTCCGGTGTGATGGTTAATCATCGGTGTTGAGTCTATCAGCCAGACACTGCGGATCACTGTAAAGTAAGTCAACCTTGTATCGTTCATTTGTCTTCTTCTGGCTGCTTGGCGGTGTTATGTTCTGTTCTGTTGTTGGTTAACGACATGATAAACATGTTTACTTCACCTGTCTGTCTGCCGGTCTGTCTGTCTGAGCACATCTGTTAGCCCGGAGCTGTTTATCCAAGAAGGCTATGTCGGGTTAACGCTAAGCTAAGGTAACTGTGCTAGGCTACATAGCTAATGGCAGCTAAAACACGGCCTACCTACCACGGACCTGGCTAATTCCTGGTCCACTCGACACATCTTAGTTAACATGTGTAACTATCTAAAGCTATTCAATAAATATAATTCATAGCATGTAAGCTGTAACATCTTGTTAAAACTAATAAACAGTTGAATTTAACGCGCGTCGTTGGTTAGCTTGCGTTGAGGCTAACTGACGTTCAAACTGGCATTCCACAACTGACCGTTGCTAATGCTAGCTTTACATTAGCTAGCTAGCTAACACCGTATTTTTTACCATTTTATTATTATCCTTCCAGTGGACGTTGAGCTGGACATTGTTGGTGTAACGTTAAGCACAGTATGATGAATGAAATCCCGGCAACTGCATCCTTGGCTAAAGATAACGTCGATTGTCAGGATCAACGGTTAGTTTGGATAACCGTTACTGTGCTAGCTAACGCTAGCATCAGCTAGCTATGTTAGCTAACGTTGGCATTAGCTAGCACAGCTAACGTTAACGGTTAGCTATTTTGATTGACGATGTCTTGACGGAGTTTCACTCTCAGATAACGGAGATGTTTAACCTTGTGTATATATAATTAGAGGAGACAGTCGAGTCAACCTACTCAGCCAACCTAACCTCAGTTAGACAGTTAATACTCCCGACTTTGGTTAATTGTTTTAACGTTATTTTGTTAAATTTGCGATGCTAACGGTTAAAGTTAGCCTGTTTGGGCTCGCCTTGTTGCTAACGTTGCCGAGTTGTATTAACAGTGTACGCTGACGTTACGTATAGTAAAATAGTGTTAAAATAAACTACTATATAAAGCTAATGTTGCACACATTCATAACCACTGACTCTGAATATACACGACCACTTGTTAAGTTAGCTCGTTCAGTTGTCGTTAGCTTACTCGAGCTAGCTGCTACATTCACTGATGGTCGTGATTATTTAGTGCCACTTTTACAAGCATTGATTTGGACTCGACGGGGGCAAGTGGATCAAATCTGCTTTTCCAGTTCGGATGTGTGCTTTAGCCACTTCGTCAACCTTAGCCTCGGAGTAATATCTACAGAGGGAGCTCGTTGGAGGCCCTGCCTGTTTCTCCGCTGTCGCGTCTGCTAGCTCAGCTCATACAGTCTCCAGTGGGCATGCATGTTCTTATTTCCCGCTCACTTGCTCCTACCTAGCTGTGTGCATGATCTTTGGTTAGTGGGTGATTTCCTTAAGAGGTGGATGCTCAGCAGCAGCCATGGTGGTGTTGCCATGCAAATCATGTCCAGATATAATCTTACAGTTAAATAGAACTGACACTTTTGTTTTAATTTAGCTGAAACATGAAAACCTTGTGTTTGTACATACTTACATTTGCAATGTATACAAGCAAGACAGAAAAGACTAAGTGAGATAATAGTGCATAAATGTAGTATTTCCAATAACAACTTACTTTACACTATACACCCTATATACCACTTTAAGGACTGCACATATGTACATACTACATTTATTTATTGTACATACATTTATTTATAAACTCTCCTGTGTTTCACTCTGTTTGCTGATGTTGCTGCTTTGATACCTGAATTTCCCTCCGGGGATTAATAAAGGTCATCTTATCTTATCTTAACCCCTGTAAAATATCTATATATGATCACATTACAGGAGCAGTCTCATTCAGTAGAGTCAGGGAGAATGCCCTTTAGCAAAATCTGTCAGTTTTAACTCAAGGTTTCAGAGAAATGTATTGGCACAAGAGACCAAATAATTGCAGCTTTAATTGTTGGCTCATCGGTTTCAAAAAAATATGTAATGTAATGAGGGGGAAGTGTTAAATATTAGTATATTTAGCAAAGACGAGCAGTGGTCACACGGAGACCATCAGCAATACTGATTTTTGGACAACCTGTTGGACAGTTTTGACACAAAAAACACAAGCATCATTGTGGTTGTAAGTGTTATTTTCCTGTACTATAAGGGGAGCAAGTAGAGATCTAGTAGGGCATTAGACAAAGTAGTTTTTGAAGTTGGTTTTGAACCAACTAAAGATTGGACAAGGGGGGTCAAACCAAACTTTCTATTCTGTAAAATAGTACTATGAGTAGCACAGCACTGAACTGCAGAAGTAATATGATCTGGCCAGAGTTACTTTATACAGACATGGTTAATTAATTTATGAAGGACAGTGTCACTGACACTGTGGTCTATATCCAAATTGTTTGGGCTGTTTGTTATGAGTTAAATGATTTCCAAGATCACAAAAGCATCAAGAGAGGTCCTCTCCTACAGTGGCTCCAGAATAAAGTCCTAAAGACATTTGATAAAACGCAATATACAGTGTTTGTAGTTAAGTACATAAAAAAGGCTTATAGTCATCCGTTCCAAAATATCAGGTGGACGCAGGGTCTGAAAATAACGTGCCAAATGTGGGTAGATTTTCCATTTGGTGAGTAAATCTCGGAAGGCTATCCGCCACACCGGCGGGTAATTCGTTTGTACTAAAATAACGTGTTTACACAGTCTATACTGCGTTTTGGTGTCATTTACCCTACTTTTGTTTTTTGCTACTGCTACCTTTTACACAAAATATATATTTAAATTATCTGCATTGTTAACATCAAAATCAAAACAAACATGCAAATAAGTTATTGATTAAGTTCTCTTAGGTTGGTATTCAACATAATACCTTATTAACTCAATAAATGTACTGAAACAAATTTATATGGAACCCAAAAAGGCAATTTATTATTTTGGCAGGTAAAAAATATGCTTGGCCGGTGTCAAAAAGTTAATTTCGGACACCAGGTGGATGATTTAATCAAATGTTAAACATTGTATAGCATTAGCTTCCTGACAAGTCAAAATACTGTGACTGGGAAGGGGGATATAATTTTTACCCTCTTCATTTATTATCATTGTATGGCAAAGGAAATGGGATAACAATAAGCAATTTTTGCCACAAAAGCCATAATAGCCCAGAGCCGCACTCACAAGTTTGTCTGTAAAGCTGACCTCTTAAAAAGCACAGAAACCAAGTAATTGTCAGATGGATCAAAGCTCAGCGGCACACTGTCTTAATCAGCTTTTTAACTCTCAACCGTACACATGCACTGTTTATATTTTCTAAAATGATCTCAGAGAAACTTGAATATTAATTGAATTAACATTTTCAGCTTGCATTATAAAATCTCTCCTAGGTAGATGTTCCAGTGTAGTTGACGTCTTCAAAATATGTTTTATTTTAGGGCTCTGTTAGGCGCTATGATATCAGGGGGTGTATCTTTCTCAAATTAGTACATTGACATTCATGTAAATTCACTTTCTGACTTGTCACACTTTTCCTGCCTGCCTGTTACTTTAATGTTACTATGTACTCTTGAAGCTGTTAAAGCACTCGTTGGTGTTTTTGTGCACGCGCGATTGAGCAACAGCACGTACGCCTTCATGGATACAGTACAGCCCTGTGTAAATGTAAAGCAGATGTAGGGAATGACATTTACAGCATGTGAGATTTACAGTATATATTGAGAGTGGTGCTATTGTGTCTTTAAGGTTCCTGACAGGTTGTGGATATGTCCAGACACATTTTCAGCCAGCTGCTGTTACATAAGCGCAAAGGGCTGGCATGCTTGACTGACAGACAATTCATGTTCACTGTGAATAGTTTTTAAGTTTTCCCTGTGCATACTCAAGGACAACGCAGAGCAATTAAATCCCTCAGCTTTCTTTCAGATTGGATACATTTAAAATAATTTGTCCATTCAGTTACTGTATTGTGTTGTATCGACTTAAACATTGATCTTACATGTACATAGCTAATAATAAGTATGTGTGTATAAGATCCTGGCAACATTTTTTTTTTTTTTTTTTTTACTCTACGAATGGAAGTAAAGCCAGCTGTGGCTGCCGTGATCCACTGTGATGTAAGTGAAATGGGATCTTGAATGCATCCAGATGTTAGCAGAAAATGCACCAGTATTACCCCACTACAAATAGATACATCCCGCAGACATAAAACAGTCGAGTCGCTTTGGAACAACCTGTTTGTCCACTTTTACACTTGAGTATTTGCTTAAATGTGTTTCCTTGACTTTACAGTCATATTGATTTACACTCTGACATCTTTCCCTGTGTTTTTTTTCATTGTTTTTATAACAGACAACCTTACATGTGACTGCTAAAACAATGAGGCTGAGAATGCGTAAGGCGTCTCAGCAGCCGAACCCCAGTCTGGCAAGCCGCCCATCCCGTACCAAGCGGCGGCATTCAGAAGTAGAAGAGGACACGCCCACTAGTGGAGGGAGGGGCTTGTTCTCCACCATCAAGAAGTTCATCAGAGGAAATGCTGTCAAGGTAACTACCTCATTGATCACATTTTTTAAATTGACTTTAATGCAAATATGAGTGTGGTGCCCCTTCTGGGAGCACTGGAAAATTGTCCTCCTCCTCTCAGTGTGCTTGGTTTAACAGCTAAGCTTTTCTGGCACTTCTCTGTTTTAAAACTGTATTCATCAATGTGCTCTCCAGGTCGCTGAGTTAAATACAGTGTTTCTTGGTGCAGAGTGTCATGTTTCCCAAGAAATGTCTGGAGGAATGCAGCAGCTTGTCTGAGAACTCGGACTCGGTTCTAATTTTAGCTTCTGGCTCACAGAGTTGGTGTGCAGGAACAGGAGGCAGTAACAAGTGGAAAAGTCAACTCGGCTAAAAGCGGCTTTTCCTCTGGAACGAGACGGGGACTTTTAGATGTTTTTACATGATATGTCATTTCATGGTCCTCCCTGACTTGTAGCATATTGCTTCAGTTTGTTTGCCTATCTTGATCTATTGTTTAATTCCATAACAAGCTGAGTACAAAAAAATCATATTTGACATAGATTTCTGCCTTTTTGATTATTGATATCTCATGGCTTCTGTACAGTATATGATAACTGTGATCTTGCAGGTTCACTGTATGTCACACTAGAGTTGGGTGATGTGTTAAAATTTCACACAGGTGTGTGTGGGTGCCCTGCTGCTGTAGTTTCAGCAGTTCTAGTGGCGGAGCATCGTAAAACACACTTGATTCAAACTCGACAAACAATAACAACAATAAATCTCACCAAAACCTTTTTAGTCTTTCCAATGATCACCAACTCTCTTTTGGTCAAAATAAACTCTTATTTTACAGAGTTAGATGTGAAAATATGCCAACTCTGCATATTGTTTACCCCCACTGTTTCTCTTTGCCTGTAGAGCAGCGGATGAGCGGCTCTCGTTCTTTGGAGGCAAACCATTAAATTAACAAAATTATAATGACAAATATTGCCCAAAAAAACAGTACGATGTGCTTGGACAATCGCCCATAGCCGATATATTCGTCCAATCGCCCAACCCTATGCCACACCATGGGTATAATAAAAGATGTAAAGAGGAAAAAGCACCACTCACTCTGAAAATGCAGAAACCCTTATCTTTGACTACATATCCAAGGCCTTAAAAAAAAAAAAAGCTATCGTACCAGATCCTCTACTTGCCATCTTTGGATCAGTGGTAGCTCATCCTTCCATTAATGTTTGCTGCAGAAAGGAAAAATGGAAGGAACAATATTGCCTTATTTGTACATGGTATGACAATATATTTATAAAAAATATAATTTTCCAATCGGCCAGTGGTGGATGTGTGATCTAGGACCAACATTTTGAATTTACGACCAAACAGTTAACCATGTTTCTCTCATTGTTGTCTACTTTCATCTGAGACATCCCTGGCTGTTTATATATGCTTACAACTATTTTACTGCATGATGTCTTATCTCCTTAAGGTGCAGCAAGAGAGCCCAGCCAAGAAGACACGGCTCCACTGTGATGTGGACAACAACCTGATCACCTCTACAACCCCGAAAACCAACACCCCCCGCAGGACTATCAGCAGGGTTGGCAGGAGAGGCTCCCTCAATGGACGTGAGTGGCACTCAAAGAAGAACACCAATCACTAGTCTTTCCTCTGTTTACTCTCTTAAACCTGTCACTTCTCCTCTGCAGAGGCAACCAATCATGACAGGAGTAAGGAGAAGCCCAATGGCAGTCTGGAGGAGACAACAGCCGTTGAGTTGCCCACCAGCCCTCCCAGAACCACCCTTCTTGGGACCATCTTCTCCCCCGTTTTCAACTTCTTCTCACCAGCTAAAAATGGTAAGCAGACCATGTTTGACTCGTAGCTAGCATCATGCTCAAACCTATAGTATATCTCTACTCCAATGTTTTTTATCATGGTTTTGATGTATTTATTTTGTGTCTGTAATGTCAGGATAGCACACAGCTCACATGCCTCTTTGTATTTGTTTTTCAGTCTCCTCTGGCTCCGACTCTCCAGACCAGGCATTGGAGGCAGAGGAGATAGTAAAGCAGCTTGACATAGAGCAAGTCGTGGAGACGCCCACTAGCACAGCTACATCCACACAGGAACTGTGTGCCACCACTAACTTCTACTCTAGTGTATCACAGCTACCACCTATACGACCTCCCCACATCCCTGAGGTATCTCCCACAGCGAGGGAGGGAGAGCTCTGTGCTGATGCTGACCTTCCACCCCTCACAGGTAGATATCGCAGCTAAGAACACCTGGTTCTGAAACGAGAGTTAATTCATGTTGAGTAGGGGGGGAACGGTTCACAAAATTCACGGTTCGGTTCATATCACGGTTTTGGGGTCACGGTTTTCAGTTCGTTTCAGTACTTTTACATTTTCATTTATTTGGCAAAAATAAGTTAACAAATGTTTGCCTTAACAAAAGTATGGGTTACATAAAGAACATAAACACTTCTTCATTGTCACATCTTAATTGAAAGAATAGGTCTTCTACAATATTGGTGCAAACAAAAAATGCAGCTTTGTTATTTTCATATAAATATAATGAAATTATAGACATGCCAGCAACATAAATTGAAGCATAAGCTCAACCAGAACTATACTAAAAAACAACAAAAACTGTATAACATATGTCTCAATTTCCTGACTATCAGCTCTTAATTGAAAGATTAGTTTTTCCACTCAAAGTGCAGTATACGGTTGGATTTCTGTACCACTGTGTTATTTAATAAATAAATATAAATCTCATTACAGGGATTGTGCTGTTGCCCCTCTCCAGTTTCCACTGCTTGTGTCAGTGCATCAGAGAGATGCTCACTGTGTGGCTCTCATAAAGGCAGCGCGTCTGCAAAACATAACTTTTTATCTCCCACTCTGAAGTGATGTTGTGGGCAGTCGGTCACAGTTCAGTAACTTTCAGTAGCCCTCGTTGTCCAACCGTCTGTAGTAAGAGCTACGTAGGCTGTGTTGGACAATTCTTTGACAATTCCTAGTCGTATCTGTTCAGGTATTACTGTGTTGCATAAGTGTCTGCAAGAGGTAATATTGTAGCGCTGCTCAAGTGACGTTACGTTAATCATATGCTGAAATCCTGCATCCTCCACCACTGCATAAGGCTGCATATCTTTCACTATAAACCTCCCCAATGCTGTAGTTAAGTCTTTTGCCCTGTCTGAGTCTGCATGTAGAGGCTGTTTAAATGCTGTGGGGAGAAGGAGTTGCTCTTTCCTACCCGATTCTCTCCTCCTAGCGCTATCGATGGACACACCGGAGTGATGTCTTCATAAATGGTTCATCTTATTGGAAATGCCGCTAGCATAAGCCACACGTGTTGCACAGTGCTTACACACAGTCGCGTTTTATCCACCACTTTTTTTCGTCATTTTCATAGGTAACACTAAATCCGTAATGCTCCCATTCAGCAGAGCGAAACGATGCTGGTGGATCCTGTACTTTTATCGTGTCCACTTGCCATTTCCTTAACTGACTGACAGCCGCACTTTGCAAAGTCCCCCCCCCCCATAACTTTATTTGAAGTTTTTTTTTTTTTTCTGCACATGCCCTTTTTGACTAAAATATGTGAGGCTGTTCGCCATTTCTAGTGTGACGATAAACGGGAGCCAAACTCTACATGAAAAAAAGCACACAATGGGCCTCATAGCCTATTTCAAATGAACCGAACAATACATACACGAAGCGAACCGAACGGGTCGGATCTTTTACTTGAACCGTTCCATCCCTAATGTTGAGGTAATGATATTTTGCGATTTTATGTTCCGATTTCTCATCTTGTTCTTTTTACCATTTTGTTCGTGCTGTGGTCCAAGCTCCAGGCTCCAGTCCAGATATGACATATGTGGACGCTCCTCCTGCCGCAGTACCACCAGAGGCAACCTATGAGGAAGACTGGGAAGTCTTTGACCCGTGAGTAAAACACTCCAGTCATAAAATGTGAATACTTGTAGCCAGACCCCATTGAACATAATTTACAACAAAACCAGACTGCAGATATTTGGAAAGCAAGGAGTAGTGGGATAGTTTAACCAAGCAGGAGGAATAAGCAAGGGGAGGGGCAAAAGTTACTCTCTGCAAATGGGAGTATTGTTTGTGGCATCGTGAGACATTTGATTAGACCAAATCAAAACGTGACTACAACAATAAAAGCTGAAACGTCCTTCTACCTCCGCATAGACTCAAATGAAGCGATAATATCGATTTTCCCACCTCTTCTAATTTACTTAAAGTACTGTATGTGTGATGTTTTGATTTGTAGGTATTTCTTCATCAAGCACGTTCCTCCGCTGACAGAAGAGCAACTCACTCGTAAGCCAGCGTTGCCACTGAAGACACGCAGCACGCCTGAATTCTCTTTGGTCCTAGACCTGGTCAGTTATAGTAAACAAACAACAACAAATAATTAATTCATTAATTTGTAAGAGTTTCCTAGTATCTTCTCTGTTTTGTTCATTAGGATGAAACGTTGGTTCACTGCAGTTTAAATGAGCTGGAGGACGCAGCACTTACCTTCCCTGTCCTCTTTCAAGATGTCATTTACCAGGTAAGTGCTTTCTTACAGGAGTGTTTCCCTCAGTTTATTTCATGATGCCACTAGAGGGGGATAAAGTGTCATTTGTAAAAAAGCCTTACTTTAGAGGAGTACTCGTACAGTTGGAGAACTGTCCAATTCAACAGACAAGCCTAAATGAATACTATTTCAGTAAAATGTATGTTGACCTGGAGTGAACAATGTCTGTGTTGATCATAAATGTCTGCTTACCTGTGGTCTGTTGTCATGTGCAGGTGTATGTGCGCCTGAGGCCGTTCTTTAGAGAGTTTCTGGAACGCATGTCTCAAATCTATGAGGTAAATATAACCTGACTGCTCCTGTTAATTAATGTTATTAATTAATTAATGTTATTAATGCATCAGGTTTGAAAAATGTGACCTTTTTTTTTATTTTTCTTCCTTTCCCAGATCATCCTTTTTACGGCCTCTAAAAAGGTGTATGCAGACAAACTGCTCAACATCTTGGATCCTAAAAAGCAGCTAGTGAGGTACAGCGTGCTTTGTTTTGTATTGGTCTGTTACAATTGCACAACAAACTCAAAAGCTGATACGAGCCTGAATGAAAGGAGGTCGAAAAGCTGTGTGCAGCAATGGTGTTGGCATGTGCTGCTGTTGAGGTGTGAGTGTTGTGGTTTTTCTGAATTATTGATTGCTCTGTCACTGATTGATTTTCTTTTTCTCTCCTCTACTGTAACTGTAGACACAGGTTGTTTCGTGAGCATTGTGTCTGTGTCCAGGGAAACTACATCAAGGACCTCAACATCTTGGGCAGAGACCTGTCAAAGACCATCATCATTGACAATTCACCGCAAGCCTTTGCATATCAGGTGAACACCTTAACAAAATGTAACACTGGCGGTTTGGTGTTTGGGTTCAAGCAACGCAATTGTCACCAAAGTCAACCAAAGAACAATATATTAAAAAGTTAGGGCTGTCAAAGATAACGTGTTAACACAAATTAGTTTCAGTGCCACTAATTTCTAACACAACTTGTGATTTTTAGGTTGTGGGGGCTCAGTTTTAAAGCTACAGTTAAGATACTGTAGCGTTTAATCACAACAAGTAACAAAAGAATCGCAACATCAAATTTTTCTAATATCTTATCTAATAATCTAGGACGTGGATGATTAAGTATTGTAACCTGCTGAGCTCATGTTGTGGTCAGTGTATTTACCAGATGATTCTAAGCAGTCGCTGCACTCATCAGATATGTGGCGTTTCCTGTGTGATGTAGCTCCTCTGCTTGTTTTTCCCTGTGGGAAACCCTGGTATATTAATATTCTTTTTATTTCGAGTGTTTTCAGTTGTCTCGTTGCATTGGAGAGGCATATTGAAAAAAATGTATAATTCATAAAAATGCAAAGATGTTACTCATGACCATTATTGACGTTTCTGTTTTTCATCCCAACAGTTGTCCAATGGGATTCCCATAGAGAGCTGGTTCATGGACAAGAATGACAATGAGCTGCTCAAGCTGGTTCCCTTCCTGGAGAAGCTGGTTGAGATGGTAAGATGTCCTACTGGTCAATAGTTATTGTCGTACATATAGAGTGCTGCAGGGATAACATATTTATGTAGGCCAATCCGGAAATTGGAATTGCACGGGTTCCCTCAACAAAAAGCCAGTGGGATTTTTCCATTGATACTTAAATGTTTTGTTCAGCAAGATAATCTCCACAAATGAAGTACACCTTTATGATTTTTCAAGTGTCGCTGCAATCGACAAAAGTAAAACGCTAAGGTTAGGCTATAAACAAACTACAACACGGTCGCAGGAGCGCGAGTATACACAAGGAGGCTGTAAAGGCGGATGAGTCGGCGTGATGACGTCTAGTAGTCTCAATTAACCACTTGTTAGCAACCGCCTTTTCATAAAAGCTTAAAAATTCACAACTGGGGGATATATTGATGTATTTTATATCATAGAACAAAAAGTTAAAATCTCTAAAGCTCGTGTTAACCACAGACCTTATTTAAGGCATCTAAATAAAAACTACGGCTGTCAATCGATTGAAATATTTAAATGCACATTTTTTAACACAAAACAATGACAAATATTATCCAGAAACCCTCACAGGTACTGCATTTAGCATAAAAATATACTCAAATCATAACATGGCAAACTGCAGCCCAACAGGCAACAACAGCTGTCAGTGTGCTGACTTGACTAAGACCTGCTCCAAACTGCACGTGATTATCATAAAATGTCTGTAAAGGGGAGACTCGTGGGTACCCATAGAACCCATTTTCATTCACATATCTTGAGGTCAGAGGTCAAGGGACCCCTTTGAAAATGGCAATGACAGTTTGTCCTCGCCAAAATGTATTACAAGTTGGGAGCAATGTATAGTATGACATGGTTGGTATCAATGGATTCCTTAGGTTGTCTAGCTTCATGTGATGCCAGTATCTTCACTAGCTTTAGAACTGAAACCGCTACAACCTCAGAAAGATCGATTTGCGTTAAAGAAATTAGTGGCATTAAAACTAATTTGCGTAATTATCGTGTTAACTTTGACAGCCTTAATAAAAAACCCATTCAGAAACCCCCATTTGACTTCGAGGCGAGGGAACCGATGCTAAAATGCTAACTCATTTCTGGATTTTAGGACTAATTCTTGCAGCACTCTATGGTAACACCTACATCAGCGTATTATTTTTACCATTTCCATGAAGCTAAGTTGTTCTTTAATCTCCTCCTTTCATGGTTGTCCCGCCTGCTGAACCCGTCAGAATGAGGATGTGCGG